>JAULJZ010201832.1:0-19594 GCA_032270985.1 Heliamphora pulchella
CAGATTCAAATCAGAACACAAGAAGGATGAAATAATCTGCTACGAATGCAAAAAACCTGGACATGTCAAAGCTGAATTCCCTCAGCTCAAGAAGCAATTTAAGAAGGGCTTCAAGAAAGCCATGATAGCTGCTTGGGGCGAAAGCGATGACAGTAGCTCTAAAGATGAAAAGAAAAAAAATGAAGTTACCAATCTATGCCTTATGGCCAAAAAAGATGATGAGGTAACACCTGACCCCTTTTCTTTAGATGAATTGCAAAGTACATTTGAAGATTTACATAATGAATTAAGAAAAATGAGTGCAAAGAACTCTATTTTGAAAAAGTTAGTTCTTTCCTCCTCAACTGAAACTGAAACTTTGGAAAATAAAAATTCTGTCTTGCTAAAACAAGTTTTTGTTTTAAAAGAGGAGAACAAAGCTTTGAGTGAAAAGGTTGAGGACCTTACAAAAACTATTTACAAGTTCACTCAAGGAAAGAACAACTTGGAAAAATTTCTTGGCATACAAAAATGTATTTTTAACAAAGCTAGAATTGGTTATAAGCCCAAGAAGAAACAAAAATTCTTAAGCAACATTTTTGTCAAAGCATCATCAAATCACTCAAATGCCACCCGTTTTCACAGTTATGAAAATAAACATGTTGTCACACACTGCCCACATAGAAAATCTCCTAATGTTTCTGTTAAAAAGGCCTGGGTTCCTAAAGGAACACATCCTCAAGAAACTAACATCAAATGACCCAAGAAAATTTGAGTACCAAAGATCAAAACTTGATTCTCCTTGCAGGTATGTCTCAAATCCTCATTCAAGGAGAGGATGTGGTATCTCGATAGCGCTTGTTCAAGGCACATGACATGCGATAAATCGATATTTGCATCTCTCAAACCAAAAGATGGTGGATTTGTGACTTTTGGAGACAATAGCGAAGGAAAAATCATAGGAATTTGCTACATTGGTAAAATTTCTTCCCCTTCTATTGAAAATATTTTGCTTGTTGATGGTTTGAAACATAACATTCTTAGCATAAGCCAACTTTGTGACAAGGGCTACAAAGTTGTGTTTGATCATGCTAAGTGTGTTATTGAAAATTTAACCAATAACAAAGTTATTCTTGAAGGTCATAGGCATGAAAATGTTTATACATTTACTCTAAATGGTCTTTTTAAGAATGACACCAAGTGCTTAGCCGGCTTGAGTGATAATAGTTGGTTATGGTATAAAAAGCTTGGACATGCACACATGAACTTAATCTCTAAACTTTTAAAAAAGAAATTAGTGATTGGGTTACCCCAATTCAAATTTGAAAAAAACAAAGTGTGTGATGCATGTCAACAAGGCAAACAACTTAGAAATTCTTTTCATTCTAAAAATGAGATTTCAACTTCTAAGCCATTACAACTATTGCACATGGACTTATTTGGTCTAACAATGACTTTAAGCCTTGGAGGAAAGAGATGCGCCTTTGTTATTGTAGATGACTTCAGTAAATACACTTGGGTGCTATTCTTAGCTTATAAGGATGAAGTCTTTGCCTCTTTTATAAAACTGCCTCGGAGAGTTCAAAATGAAAAAGATTTTCAAATCACAAGTTTCCGAAGTGATTATGGTAGAGAATTTGAAAACAAAGATTTTGAAAAGTTTTGTAATGAAAATGGTATTAACTATAATTTCTCTGCTCGTAGAACCCCTCAACAAAATGAAATTGTTAGAGGAAGAATAAGACATTGAAAGAAATGACTAAAACCATTCTCTGTGAAAATAATCTACCAAGATACTTTTGGGCCGAGGCTGTCAATACTGCTTGTTTTATCATAAATAGAGCTATGATAAGAGCTTCTCTCAAAAAAACTCCATATGAGCTATGGAATGAAAGAAAACCTAATATCAGTTATTTTTGCGCTTTTGGGTGCAAATATTTTATTTTAAACAACAACAAAGAACTTTTGGGCAAGTTCGACGTAAAATCTGATGAAGGTATTTTTCTAGTATATTCTATATCTAGTAAAGTGTATAGAGTATTCAACAAAATGACCCTAGTTGTTGAAGAATCTATACATGTTATTTTTTATGAAGTTAACCTTAATTCTTCAAAGGGTTTCTGTGAAGATAACCTTGTAGACATAGAAATAGTTTTAAATAGATAATATCTTATATTTTCAAAATGAAAGTGTTAACACATTTTGAACAATTAAATTGACACCTTAGCAAAAAATAAATGACTTATATCTCAAAAGGATTAAAACAATTAAGTGTTATTTTATAAGAATATTTTGTGTTGAGCCCAATTAAAAATTAAGTCAAATACTTTTAAGGTAAAGTATACTTGAAACTTATCAAGTGTGTCAACACTCTTTGATCAAATGGTTTGACACCCTAACTATTTTACAAATTGATCTTCAGGTATCAAAGCATTAGTGTCGACACACACAAGTTTTGTATCAATACAAAAGAGCCGAAGCTCTCAGGACTCAATTTGAGTCGACACAAATCAATTTTGTGTTGACACAAAAGTGATCCTCACTTTTGGTATTCGAAAGTTTGGGTCAACACAAATAGAAATTGTGTCGACACAAAATAACCGAGACCTCCTACAGATTTTTGGTGTCGACCCCAAGACAAAATGTGTCAACGCAAAAGTCCCGAGCTTGCCTACAGAATGTTGGTGTCGACCCCAAAACACAAATGTGTCGACACAAAAGTTTCGAGGCTTCCTGCAGAAATTCGTGTCGACACCAAAGGTTAGTCGAGTCGACACTAATGGTCCCCCGGATGTTGAAGTTTCAAACGAGTCGACACCAGATACAAATGTGTGGACACCAGGATGTTGGAAGGTAGAATGCAAAAGTTGTGTCGACCCCTCAGAAAATTTGTGTCGACCCAACTACTTAAAGAACCCTGCCCTAAACACTTTGTGTCGACACCAAAGGTATTTGTGTCGACACTGGCGACGAAAATTCAAATCGCGGCAGATCTCAACGGTCGGATTTTTGGTATTTATTGCTCCCACCTACCTCTAACAGTCATGAATGCACAAGAACTTATATAAAGAGTAACTTCTCAACATTTACTACACTGGAGACTTGTATTCACTGTTCTATTGCTCAAATCAATCTCAAAAATCTCAAGCTCACATTTATTGTTGTAACTTCAGTTCTTGTTCCTCATCTCTCTTTACCTTCTCATTTATTGTAAATTATTTCTGTAAAGAGAGTGAGTGTTCTTCATTAATACATCTCATTTATTGTATTCAATGGTGAGTCACCATTTATTCGTTGAGTGAGTGAGTGAAATTCATCAAAGAAGAGTTCAAGAAAGATTAGAAAAAAATAGGGGCTTGTTTCCATAGAATCTTCTTGAAGCTGAAATAGACTTGTGAATGTGCTCGTAAACATTTGGATTATTCAAGCAACGTCTTGAAGATTGCAAAGGCTTAGAATATGCCCGTGAAGTATTTCGAATAGTAAAAATACTCAAAGGAGATCTTGAGGAGTGGACGTAGGTTAGGATAAAGCCGAACCACTATAAATCTCTGGTGTCCGGCTCTATTTCTCTATTCCTCAAATTTTAATATTTACATTGCTTCAATATTTGCTTATCTTATTTTATTGATTTTATTTGACTAGTTTATGAAATCTTAAATTATTATGAGATTAATCATGATTTTAAATAAATGATGGATTTAGTGAATTTGGAACCCTACATTAGAGGTTATATTGACGCGTTGGAGTTTTTTTTTTTGATAATCTTTAAAAGCTGCCAAAATTTTTTAGAGAGTAACTTAATCATAATCTATGATTGAATTTCATAATAAGTTGATATAGTGAAGAAATTGAGATTCTGAATAAATTATTATAATCTTGTGAGTCAAGATTAAAATTATTATAATCTTGTGAGTTAAGATTAAATTTATGCTAAGCAATTGGATTGTGGTAATTTCATGGAAAAGGAACAAACTTGTTGTGTTTGGGTCTTGTATTGAATATTTATGCTTACATGGTTGAGTTAATTCAGTGAGCTTGAACCTATTAAAAGTTGTATTAAAATTGTGGATTATGGAATCATGGAAATTGAATTAGTTCTTGAGAAAACTGTGTTAAGTGGGAGAATCTTAATTATAGTTCGAAATTGATATATGAATTAGATACATGTATCAAATTTATGAGGTGTTATAATATATGTTGGGCTTATGGAAATAATAAAGTATGTGGCATGTTGGAGTTTAACTTAAAATTTGAAATTCATTGCATGTGATGAGTATGAATACATCTAATGGTATAATGGTATATAAATAGTTGATGGATCTATGTGGAAAAATTATAATGACACGGTTGGGTTCATGAGGGAATTGATGAAAATGGACTTATTAAAATGAATTAGGAACCGACGGTTGGTTGTGGAATAAGTTGGGCTTGACTAACTCCGCGGTGAAAGAACGAAAACTTGCGCAAGTAGGGTGCCCTACCCATTGGGTTAGTCCCCGAAAAAGTGTGCACGAGTTGCCTACCTATCGGTGTTCCTTTGAGAAACCGTAAAGGGATTGTTCTCTGTGGTGAGTTATAGAGCGGGCTATTACCCTTCAGGTTTTGCGTAGCCGGATGGGCGGTAATGGTCATGGGTTTCTATAAGCTACACTCGTGGGTCGGTTCAAGAACATGACAAATGTATTAAATGAACTTGGGAATGGAAGAAAAGATGAATATGAGTCTCAAGTATAAAAATTAAATATTAAATACAAAGTACTGTATTTAGATGTATTAGAATGAATTGGATGAACAAGAAATAAAAATTAAGAAAGGGCATATGTAATAAACGAGTTGAAACAATGTATTTAACTTATAGGTGTTTTTATGAGGACTTGGAAATAATTAACTAAGTACTATAAATATTTGGTAAAGTGGACTTAGTTGCATGTTTACACTCGCACCTCACATATCACGCATAATATTATGTTTAATCTTTATTCTACGAGCTCCGGCTCACGTTGGTTGGTTACATTTTTTTTTACAGGTCTAAGCGATCAGGAGAAGATCTAATATTCACTTGAGCATTGTTTTGTTTTCTTTTGTTAAGCTTTAAGAGAAGAGGATGATCTTTTAATGTATGAATTATATGAGTTGCTATATTTAGCAATTCTTTTGTTGTAAGAAATGCTTGGGGCAAGTTTCTCATGAATAATTGTAACTATTATGATGTTGGAATTAAACTTTAAAGTTGAGGATGCTTATGTCTATAATTGAAACAATGTGTGATTTGGGAAGAATTCTCATAAAATAGGGTATATGTATGTTTAATTTATAATTGGATGATGGGATATTGAGTATTGTATAATTGTGATTGTCAATTGTAATCCAGGTAAAGCCTGAGTATTTATTGTCATTTGAATATAACAGGTTTACAGATGATTTGAGAAAGTCCAAAAAACAGAGAAAATTCTGCCGAAATTTTTAATATTTATGCTTAGAATATTTTTTTTGAGTTTGGAAAGAAAATTCTTTATAACAAATTAATTCAAGTGGTTTTCTTTTTTTAAAAAAAAAAAAAAGAGAAGGTTCTAACCATAAAATTTGGTTTTATAAAAATGAGTTTCCTCGGTTATTCTATAAAGTGGGTTTATCAAATGGGGTTCACATGCCTCAAATTAAGGGCGTGACATATAGTTAGTATAAAATTAATTACCCCAACTTGGTCCTGTTTAATACACACAAAGTGTATTAGCACAATAAGTCGAAACATTTACCGTTCTCCGTAATTAATATAGATCTACTGAAACATTGTTTTACAGTTATACCGATAGTTTGTCCAATTCTATCTAAGATTGTGAACCAAACACTTATATTCCATAAGAACCGATAATCTGGTCTTCTGTGTGTAAGCTGAATCGTACACCAGATTAAAGACTATGTAGAATAAAAGACAGTCATGCACGACATTAAATAAATAATGAAACGTACACATTGCTCATTAATATTATCATAAAATAGAAAAATTAGTTTTATTAATAAATAAAATTAAATACAAAATCAAAATCATAGTTTTTAGTATACAACCCTAACAGCTGGTAGGTGTAGGGTGTTGGATGTTAGGGCTAGTTTTGTGTGGTGTTTTTTAGAGCTGGAGGTCTATTTTTTTGTTTCTGTTGTTTCTTCTGCCTTTTTTGTATTTTTCCTTCCTCGGATTGACTTCTTGTCAATTGTATCTCATTTTAACTTAGGTCGTGCTCCCTTGGAGTGTAAATCCTAAGTTGTTCTTATTTGGTTGGTGAAAATAAAATCTTCTCTTTACCGATAAAAATGCTAATGACCATATTTTAGTCATAATTTCTTTGTTGTCGCTAAAATTATAGTCATTTAAATTTTTTGGGTGCCAAATCTCTTTTCCCATCACACTTTTAGCTATCAAATTTATGCAAAAAATAAAAATTGTCACAAAAAATTATAATTTAAGGTTTTTTAGTGGAAACTTAGGTTTTTGTCCCAAAATACTTATTTTTAGTGACGGTTTTATGTTCGTCACATATTGTTTTGTCTAGATAAATTCTTTTCATATTTAAAAAGTAGGTCATAGTGGGAATGAACTGGATTGCTTTCCTTATAGTTAATTCTGTGCTCTTTTTCAAACTATTTGATTAACAAGGGGTAGAAGGCAATAACAAGACCATTTTGATGAAACAAACTCAAGAGGATCTAAGATATATATGTTCCCTCTCTTCTTCTTTTTTTTCTGATATCTCAACGTGTTTAGCAACTTTACGCGCACTTCTACTAATTCGTAGAAAACTAATCGGCGCTTAAATGCATTGTTCTAATCCTACAATTTACATTAGCAAATCCTTGATTTTATGTTAAATAATATGTTTATGCAAGAAGGTGAAGACACTAGCCAAAACACGGGAGAAAAGAGCATAAGGAAATTCTGGACATTTTCATTCGGACGGGCATTGGAACGTTCTTGCCCAGAGACATTTTCGTTCAGACGAGCATTCAGGCAGATTGCAAGAATTCAGTGCGTGAAAATTTTAAACCTAGGGTGCAGCTGACATTATAAAAAGGTGGTTAAGCTCAGAAAATAAGATCATTCATATTTGAAAGCAAAAGGGGGCACAAAAGACCATGGTCAAGGCTCAAGAGATGACGAGAAGGCAAGAACAAAAGCCTTGAATTCTTCAAATTTCATAGAGTGTAGTCGCAACCTGAGTGGCTAGGTTGTTCGTCTTAGGGTTTGATGAAACCCTAGTTTAGTATTTAGATTTTAGTTAGGATTTCAGCTTCTTTCAATATTAGATTCAACTTCGTTATATGATTTTTATAGACGTTGAGTTTTAATCAACGAGCTTTATCATTTTTATTCAAGTTTTTACTTTTACTTTCTGTGATTCTGATTGTGATTGCGATATTATTCAACTGTTTTAATATCGTGTTTCATTCCAAACATGAGATAATATATCCTGTGATAGGACGGATCATGTTGGGTTCTACACGCACGACTCGTGCCAGTCAAAGGTTAGCATAGTTCTAGTTCTACCTAAAACCCATAGTATGCATGGATCGAATTTTTTATGGACAACGTGGCTCGGATTAATCCATATACAGTATCAACGAGGCTCTAATACCACTTGTTGGAAAATGAATTCCAAGAACCGATGAGAATACATATAGATTATATAAAAAATGACAAGAATCTGATAAAAACCCTAATTTGGCAAAATAAAGATTATACATTCGAGATCTCTTTAATTTGATCTCGTCTCAGCATTCGAACAGAAATCTCTTGAATGGAAGCACGAATAAGAAAATCATCTACACCATAGACCTTTTACCGTATTCTCGTACACCTAATCATGAACAGAGGGTGAGATCTGATTTTCGTGATCAAACCCTAACTCGGCTACCCCTTTTTCTTCAATATCACGAATGAACTAAAAAATCCTAGCACCAACGAGTTAAATGATGTATATATAGGCTATGACAGAGACCTAAAGAGTAAATAAAATTCGGGCTCCTTGCGTAATTAGGAAAAATTTAATTCAATTCGAATTAAATTCTTAATTCATAAATTATAATTCGTACCACTAAATAATTATAATTGCACTTCCAAACTTATCTCAAAATAATTTCGAGCACCATGTTATTAAATGCTTATTTAATTCCCCATATTAAGATTACAAATACCCATCGATTAAATTAAATTACTGACAATTTTATTTAATCGATCACTTAAAATTTTCTTAAGACTTTTCACTTAACTTATTTGATATGTCGGATACAAAATTTACTTGTAGAGTTTGATATAATCAAAACTTATAAGTTTCTTTAAGAGGCTATCATCAATCCCTCTAGCATGACGTGAATTTCGTTAATAATTAATATTCATCATACACGTAATGTCGTTATCCTATTCACCGAACTTATTGACCTATTAAAAAATCTAACTCTTTTTTTAATAAAATTAACAAATACTAAATATATGTGTATATTAACTATTTTGGGAATAAGAGTATAAATACTCATAATAATCATGAGGTATTAATTATATTATACAGTCAGTATAAATATAATTATTCCAACACGATTTTGTTCAATACACATTGTGAGACCCTGACCCGTTTCATTTTTTGGAAATGATTTAAGTGTTCACGGGAGTAGGGATTAAAGTATCATCTTGCTTCTTTGGTTCAGGTTTTTCTCCCAGCGATGACCGCTCGAGCGGTGGGTGTGCGCTCGAGCGGGGTGGTGCTAGAGAGTGGTTCTGTGTGGTAACCGCTCGAGCGGTGGTTGTCTGCTCGAGCGATGGTATGGCAGAGGAGTATGTCGGCAGGGGTCCGCTTAAGCGATGGTTGGGCGCTCGAGCGGTGGAGGCCTGGCGCGAGATTCTAAAAAAAATGTGGTTTTGACGCATGTTCGGGTTCAGAGATTTTACAGGGTTGGTCCCGGGGGATGCGGGAAGTTACGGTGCGAATTTCAAAAATTCAAAAAAAAAAGATATTTTGGAGGCCTATAAATATCTGGAGTTAGATATTTTCAAAACTAAACTCCTAAATTTTCTCTTTTTTCTCTCTGCCTTCTCTCTAACTTCTCAGGGGCCCGGGGTTCGATTTTCGACGATCAGACTACGGATTCTTAGTATCGACATCGAGGGTTGCGCAACCATCCGGTCAAATTTTGATTCCGACGAAGTTCATTTTTTCACGTGGATCGAGACGTCGAGCTTTTAGCTCAACATGGTAAGATCTCAGATTCTACTGTTGTATAAGGGTACTATGTGCAATTATAAGTATTTTGATCGATTAAAAATGCACGGACAACAGTTTATGTTTCGCTAAATTGGGTTTTGGTTTTAAAAGGCGTTTGTGTTGATTTCGATTTGATGAAAACGAATTTTGAAATGTTCCTTTCGAGGATCTGTGGTAGTTTCAAGTTTTGGTGTATCCGAGGGTGTTTAAAAGGTGTTTGAAGGCTTTGATTTGTGGTTGAGATGATGGTTAGTGGGTGTTTGAGGGTTTGGAGGCTGAGAACACCAAGAACAGAATTTCTGGGTTCTTCTCGGGTAGTAGCTCGCTCGAGCGCCCGATGTCCGCTCGAGCAGACTAACTGTGCAGAGCCATTTTGTTTTGGTGTTATTTTCCTCATCCGGACTCAGAATTGGGTCATTCTTGTACTCAAATTGAGGCCCCAAAAGTATTTTTTCCAATGACACCTTTCTCACCTTATAATTCTTTTCGTAGAAAAAGTTATGACCAAAAGAGTGAAGGTGTGTCAAGATTTCCAAACCGTTTTTCACCCTCTTTTGGCTAAAAGTTTGGGAAAAGGTTGTTTTTCATTCGTGTGAGCTCTTTTGATCAAGTCTCTTGTTCCTTAGGAGTTTGTTTATGGGTGTTTCACGTGGCCCGGGTGTCCGGACGTGATAGTGGCGGTTGGCCAGTGACGCTACATTCTGTTGTACGCTTTTTTCCCGGTTAAAATGCTTATATATCATGTGTTGTGTTTAAACCTTGTTTCGGATAAAAATCACGTTTTACGCTTTTTTGGTTTATTACGTGATATGACTTGTGGATAACTATGGTTTTCAAATGGTGTTCTTGAAAACGGTGGTTTTTCATAAAATTTCAACACGTTGTGTTTTGGAGATTTGGAGCTAACCCTTGGGGTTGAGTCTCAGGTTTGGAAACGTTTTGTGAAAACGAAAAAAATATTTTAAAAATGTTT
This sequence comes from Heliamphora pulchella, assembly GCA_032270985.1. Taxonomy (NCBI): domain Eukaryota; kingdom Viridiplantae; phylum Streptophyta; class Magnoliopsida; order Ericales; family Sarraceniaceae; genus Heliamphora; species Heliamphora pulchella. The sequence continues at coordinate 10,204 of JAULJZ010201832.1, forward strand.
TGTTTGATCTCCATGGTTCATGGATTGAATCTTGTGTTTACAAATGTGTTGTATAACTATTTTTCTAAAAAAAAATTTGGAAAGATTTTGTTGATCTCCATGTTGATGGATGGATCTGTATATACATGTATAATGTATATTTGAGAAATGTTTTCGTAGTTAAGCTACAGTTCGGTTTTTGGATGATTATCTAGATGTACTGGAATAACGTGTATTTGGCACGAGTTGCCCTCTGTGTAAATCCAAAAACATGCGTAGAGTAGGTACTCAGGTCCTTTGGGTCATTCCCCATAAATTGAGGCAGATGGGTGCTCAGCTCCCTCGGGGTCGTACCCGTAAATTGAGTTGTTCGTTATGGTATTTCGTATAGAACTTGTCATTATCTAGCAGGCCTTAAGTGGTTCAGGACTAGGATAATGGGCAGGAGTCTATAGTTATTACCTCTGTCCCCTAGTGATAGAGTCGGTACATAGGATCATATTCATCTTTTCTGTGATGGTACATTCCGCGAGGGAACAATGTTTTTATTACCGTTTTATTTTCCTCGGTTGTATATTTCGAGTGGAAAAATAATATTTTGATTCCAGTTGTATGATCCAGGTGAACAAAGATCATGTTTTGATTACTGTTTTAGTACAGCTTTTCCTTAACTGTGGCATGATATCTGTTAGGATGATATGCATAGTTTGAAGGATGAAAATGTGGGTTTTATGAGATAAAACCGTTTTTGAGGCCCGTGTTGGCTTGGTGAAAAACTTGTGATTTTTGAAAGAAAAACCCTTTGGGTTCGGTGGTTGAGTTTAGCTCCCACCCAATATGATTGCATATTTTCTGCTTTACAGCTTTATTATCTTTTCCTATTGGGTTTCGGTTCACGGTGTGGAATTTTGCTGTAAAAACATTTTCAGGTGAACACGTGGAGTTGACCTAGAGGCTTGTGGTGATGGAGAGCTTACTGTAGTTTTTCTGTTTTGGACTTGTACTTATACATGTGATGCCTGTTTCAGAAGGCTAGTTTTGTACGCCCTTTGGCGATATATTTATTCATGTATGAGTTTGTATGATTTATGTTTATAAGAGATCCTTTTGTTGGGTATTCTATTGGTTTCAACAGGCGGATTTAAATATATAAAAACCTATCTTTTTCATAAAATTGGTGTTTGGTGGATATTCACGTGACCCTGGATTTTGGGGCGTGATAACTTGGTATCAGAGCTCTAGGTTCGAATACCTATGAGCCATGGAAAAGAGGGTGCATCACCTTGTGAGGATGTGTGTGTTTTGTTGCATGTTGACGTTGTGTATATGTGAGTATGGAGGTTGGACCTTAGGATTGATTCGTCTTGTGTTTGGATTAGCACACTTGAGATCCAAGTTAGAAATGCGTTTCGCGGACGTGATTTCTAGCAAAGAATCTAAGTGGGTTGTCCAAAATGACGCGTCATTCTTGTCGGTTCTCCTCGGTATCGGAGTGGTGTCTGCATAATCTTTATGCCTATATGTCAGCATGATTGTGTGGTATGTGGTAGAGATAACATGATAGATCGACCTTAGGTTGTCGTGTTTCATGTTTTCTTTCTTTATAACCTGTACACCCTTAGAGGCGGCGAGATCGTGGTTTGGGTTTGGTTATGTGCGACTCAGTTGTTATCAGTTGCAGAGGTATAGTAATGGGTTGAGTGTTGATCACCAGGTATGTGGTGGAACTCCTCTGTGAGTCGAGTTTGGCCGTGTGATGGATTAGGTACGTCGTAAGCCATGTTATGTCATGAGCCGTGTACTCAGGATGGGGTATAGATAGGAACATAGTGAATGGGAGCGTAGTAATCCTTGGCCGGGCGTATGTTGAGATAGCAAAACATGTGGTTCTGGAGATATTCCTTAGGTAGGATGTTGTTGGTAGTCCGAGTGGTTCTGATGACCTTGGACATTGTATACCTTTCGAGGTTGAGTTCCAAGTGAGTGAGCTCAAGGATATGGGAATGAATATGGGTTATAGATATGCTGGGAAGAGCATGGGTTGAAGTCGTATGGGAATGTGTAGGGATTCCTGTGATGAATATTAGTTCCATGAGCTTCTTACGGGAATGCAGATTCGTGGTTTGGTCGAGATCTTAATGATTATGAGATTGTGTTTGGGAACCATGCCAGGTGCATGAGGTTCAAAAGGATCGTCGACAAGTTCGACAGTGTGGTTGGATTAGTGCTGAGGCTTAGCGCTGAGAAGATGTATCCCGAGTGTGATATGCCCAAAAATTATTTGTGTTCCATCCACCTTAGGTTCAGAGATGGGTATATTGTTCGCCCATGGAAACGAAGTGTGGAGTGATGGGGTTCAGTAGTGAACCTTGTGGTTTGGCTGACCTGGGGTGATAGGTGAGAAATCGTAGGATACGATGCCTGTGATCGTGTGTGCCTTGAGGGCAGAAGTGCGGAAGGTGTCTGCATGCTTGTTAGAGTTATTAGTAACTCTAGAAGAGAGGTCTTTGGATTGGGTTCCCCTTTATTTGGAGCTGTGCCTTGGACAGCGAATTTGAGACCGTGACGTGATCTTGGTGCGCCTAACAGGAGTTAGGTAGTGTAGCGCAACCTTCTGCAGTGAGGTTTTGGGCGCAATGGTATGTGTTGTACCAGGTATACGGATGGATGGTGTTCATGTGTGTGAATAAGATCTGAGTATTGTGATCGGCATTGACAGCAGTTGTGTGCCTGTAGTCGATGTGGCCTCGAGGTAAGACTTTTAGAGTTCTTTAGAAGCTAAGTGTTGAGGAGTACGCCAGCAGTATGCTGAGGTTTAGCCATGGTTTCTTGTTGGCCTTTTTCTTTCCTTTGGATGAAAGGAGAGAGAGAGTTCTTGTAGACGATTGTCTGGTGCGTGTTGTTTGTGAGTTGTTTCATCTCGGGTGGATAGAGATGCCAGGTTCTTATTTGGTTCAGGTTTTGATTGTGTCCTGAGACTGTGAAATCTCAGTGAATTTGTATCCGTGTTGTGACCCTTGGAGTTATGACTCAAGGACGTATATCGCCATGATTGGGTGATTGTTGAACTAATCCTTCGTGGTTTCAACGGATGGTTGAACCAGTTGGGTTGTGTTCCCTGTGAGGTTACGTTGGTAGACAAGAATGCTTGGGAAGTTGATGTAGAGATGCAGAGTTCTTTGTAGTGATCGGCAGAGAATCCTCAACTGTTGTGTGCAGTTTATTCTAGATTATGTGGGTACGGTTGCATTATTGCTTTTGGCTGAGTGGGAATTTTATCGGCACAGTCCAGTTGGGATATTCACAAGTAAGTTTCTGGTAGACTTTCGTGAGTCTAACCTTTTTCTCTGTTTGAGGACTTGGAACTGTGTAGAGTTCTTGGAGTCCAGGAGTGGTTGTCGACTGTGGTAAGTGTTGTGCTTTAGCATAACGGTTGTTTGTATAGATGGTGGTTCCGAGAGTATGATGTTGGAGAAGTCTTGGTTGGCGTGGCCTGTTCGGATCGACGTGATTGTTTGGTTGGGAATGGAAGAACCGTGATGAGTTCTGCATATGAGGGATTTGCTAAGTGTAAGAGGAAAGTCTGGGTTGGTTACCCGACGGACTAGTCTGGGGACTCAAGGGGTTGATGTGTATGTCTTCTGCGATGAGATTGATGTTGGATGATGATCATCATGTTTGCTTTGTCGGACGATAGCAATCCTGTTTGATTTGCGGTTGATCTGTAGTCTTGGTATCAGTGATTGGATAGCGAGATGTTGAGTTGTGCAGTAATGTGCAGTGACGTGCTGTTACCCGAGAGTTATGATTTGGTTGATATAGGTTGTTGGATACCTATGAGATATTCTATTTGCGGACGTGTTGGTCGAGTGACTCGTTGGAGTCAGCTGACTCGCTGGAGTCAGGTGACCTTGTGGCTGTGATGCCAGGTCGATTTTCGATTGTGTAGAACCTCGTCTGGGACAATGGTGTGTCAATTATGTGATGGCGTTGTCAGCATCAACAGAGTAGCGATGTGGTATCAAAGTCGGTGATCGTCAGAACTTGGGAAAAGTTTAGGTGTGGAGTTTGTGACTTCTTGTAACCGATGTCGGAGTTTGACATCGTGTATTTGGACTTGTGGAGATAGTCCTTGGTGTGTATTACGAGGTGTGATTGAGCCAGTATGTGGCTATGAGGACGAGCATAGAGCATAGAGCATGTTTGAGATCAAGTACCATGGTGGATTGGTCTCGTATGATGCGTTTGTCGCAGGAGTGGTTTGAGTTCGGCGAGAGTTCTGTGTTGGAGTTTGGCAGCATGAGTTGGATCTTGATCCAATGTTTATGGATGTTTCCTGGATGACAGTGGGGTCAGCGGAACTTGCTTGTGTGCGCAGTCTGTGTGGAGATTAGATCTTCTAGTCATGTTTTCCTTGTGTGGCGATAGATTTGGGATTTTAGTTGCTGGGGCATGTCTGCTGTTGTGCAGTATTGCTGGGTTTGCATCAGAGATTGTTGATAGTTGCAGAATAGTGTTTGGATTGAGTTGCAGTGTTGAATTTCGGGAACAAAATTCCTTTAAGAGGGGGAGAGTTGTGAGACCCTGACCCGTTTCATTTTTTAAAAATGTTTTAAGTGTTCATGGGAGTAGGGATTAAAGTATGATCTTGCTTCTTTGGTTCAGGTTTTTCTCCCAGCGATGACCGCTCGAGCGGTGGGTGTGCGCTCGAGCGGGGTGGTGCCAGAGAGTGGTTCTGTGTGGTGACCGCTCGAGCGGTGGTTGTCCGCTCGAGCGATGGTATGGCAGAGGAGTATGTCGGTAGGGGTCCGCTCGAGCGGTGGTTGGGCGCTCGAGCGGTGGAGGCCTGGCGTGAGATTCTAGAAAAATGTGGTTTGGAGGAAGGTTCGGATTCAGAGATTTTGCGGGGTTGGCCCCGGGGGCTGTGGGAAGTTATGGTGCGAATTTCAAAAATAAAAAAAATATTTTGGAGGCCTATAAATATCTAGAGTTAGATATTTTCAAAAGATATTTTCAAAACTTAACTCTAAAGTTTTCTCATTTTTCTCTCTGCCTTCTCTCTAACTTCTCGGGGGCCTGGGGTTTAGTTTTCGACGATCAAACAGCGGATTCTTGCTATCGGCATCGAGGGCTACGCAACCATCCCATCAGATTTTGATTCCGGCGAAGTTCATTTTTGCACGTGTATCGAGACGTTGAGCTTTTAGCTCAACGAGGTAGGATCTCAGATTCTACTGCTGTATAAGGGTACTATGTGCAATTATAAGTATTTTGACTGGTTAAAAATGCATGGACAACAGTTTATGTTTCGTTAAATCGGGTTTTGGTTTTAAAAGGCGTTTGTGTTGATTTCGGTTGGATGAAAACGAATTTTTAAATGTTCCTTTCGAGGATCTGTGGTAGTTCCGAGTTTGGGTGTATCCAAGGGTGTTTAAAAGGTGTTTGGAGGCTTTGATTTGTGGTTGAGATGATGGTTAGTGGGTGTTTGAGGGTTTGGAGGCTTAGAACACCAAGAACAGATTTTTTGGGTTCTTCTCGGGTAGTAGCTCGCTCGAGCGCCCGATGTCCGCTCGAGCAGACTAGCTGTGCAAGGCCATTTTATTTTGGTGTTATCTCCCTCATCTGGACTTGGAATTGGGTCGTTCTTGTACTCAAATCGAAGCCCCGGAAGTCTTCTTTCCAATGACACCTTTCTCACCTTAAAATTCTTTTTGTAGAAAAAGTTATAACCAAAAGAGTGAAGGTGTGTCAAGATTTTCAAACCATTTTTCACCCGCTTTTGGCTAAAAGGTTGGGAAAATGTTGTTTTTCATCCGTGTGAGCCCTTTTGAACAAGTCTCTTGTTCCTTAGGAGTTTGTTTGTGGGTGTTTCACGTGGCCCGGGTGTCGGAACGTGATAGTGGTGGTTGGCCAGTGACGCTACATTCAGTTGTACGCTATTTCCCCGGTTAAAATGCTTATATATCATGTGTTGTGTTTAAACCTTATTTCGGATAAAAATCATGTTTTACGCTTTCATGGTTTATTACATGATATGACTTGTGGATATCTATGGTTTTCAAATGGTGTTCTTGAAAACGGTAATTTTTGATAAAATCTCAACACGTGTTTTGGAGGTTTGGGGCTAACTCTTGGAGTTGAGTCTCAGGTTTGAAAACGTTTTGTGGAAATGGGGAAAACATTTTTAAAATGTTTTGTTTGATTTATATGGTTCATGGATTGGATCTCGTGTTTATACATGTATTGTATAACTATTTTTCTTGAAAACATTTTAGAAAGATTTTGTTGATCTCCATGTTGATGGATGGATCTGTATATACATGTATAATGTATATTTGATAAATGTTTTCATAGTTGAGTTACGATTAAGTTTTTGGATGATTATCTAGATGTACCAGGATGACGTGTATTTGGCACGAGTTGCCCTTGGTGTATGTCCGAAAACGGGTGCAGAGTAGGTACTGAGGTCCTTTGGGTTAATCCTCGTAAATTGAGGCGGATGGGTGCTCAGCTCCCTCGGGATCGTACCCGTAAATTGAGTGGTTCGTTATGGTACTTTGTATAGAACTTGTCATTATCTAGCAGGCCTTAAGTGGTTCAGGATTAAGATAATGAGCAGGAGTCTATAATTGCTACCTCTGTCCCCTAGTGATAGAGTCGGTACATAGGATCATATTCATCTTTTTCGCGATAGTACATTCCGCGAGGGAACAATGTTTTTGATTACCGTTTTATTTTTCTCGGTTGTATATTTCGAGTGGAAAAATAATATTTTGATTCCAGTTGTATGATCCGGGTGAACAAAGATCATGTTTTGATGACTGTTTTAGTACAACTTTTCCTTAACTGTTGCATGATATTTGTTAGGATGATATGCATAGTTTGAAAGATGAAAATGTGGGTTTTATGAGATAAAACCATTTTTTAGGCCCGTGTTGGCTTGGTGGAAAACTTGTGGTTTTTGAGAGAAAAACAGTTTTGGGTTCGGTGGTTGAGTTTAGCTCCTACCCTATATGATTGCATATTGCCTGCTTTACAGCATTATTATCTTTTTCTATTGGGTTTCGGCTCACGGTGTGAAATTTTGCTGTAAAAATATTTTCAGGTGAACACGTAGAGTTGACCTAGAGGCTTGTGGTGATGGAGAGCTTGCTGTAATTTTCCTGTTTTGGACATGTACTTATACATGTGATGCCTGTTTCAGAAGGCTGGTTTTGTACGCCCTTCGACGATATATTTATTCATGTATGAATTTGCATGATTTATGTTTATGAGAGATCCTTTTGTTGGGTATTCTATTGGTTTCAATAGGCGGATTTAAATATATGAAAACCTATATTTTTTATAAAACTAGTGTTTGGTGGATTTTCACGCGACTCCGGGTTTTGAGGCGTGACACACATAATGTATTAGCACAATGTGTTAGAACTATATCATTCCTCATAATCAAGACAGACCTATTAAAGCATTATGCTATAGTCTTATCGATAGTGTGTATCGATAGTGTGTCTAGTTCTATCTAAGATTGTGAACGAAAAGCTTATATTCTACAAGAACTGACAACCTGATCTTCTGCGTGTAAGTCGACTCTACACACCAGATTATCTACTATATAAAATAAAAAACATACATGCATAACATCAAATAAATTATGCAGTACAAATATTGATCATACAAATTCTCATTAAAATGAAATCACAAATGTTATTAATAAATAAAATAAATACTAAAATCTATTACATAAAAATATAATTTTTAATATATATCCCTAATAAATACGTCTGTAAACATGCATTTTCTTCTGGCGATCATTGATATATAATTGAACTTCGGTGCAAACAAAGGCATCTAGCTTTGTAGCCTAGCTAACTAGTTACTATAACTCTATTCTCATTTGAGAAATAAAAGTGATGAGACTCGTGCCAATGTGCATAGCCCAAATCTTATCCCTTGTTGCCTGCCTCCGTGTTCCAGTTGTGTTATTTATTTTTTTCCTTTTGTAAAACATTTCCTTGATTATAGCATACAAATTGGTTCTCTCTTGACTGTCAAGGTTAAAGAATTTTTTTAAGACCAATTTCAAATAAAACTGCTTTCTTCTATTTTGTTCAGCTTAACCACTAAAGATGAACCGAACTCCAGTTTCTAATTTAGTTAAATTAACAAGGTGGATTTCATCTAAAATCAATGGACTGCTCTTAGAGATTAGGATTTTTCTACTCTCCCCAACACCTATACTATGCGACTAATAATTAAATTTTTCATTCAGAATTTTAATTAACTAAATCTATTTATGAAGTTAATGAACATTAGAGACATAATACTATGTGACTAATTTTATTTTAAAGGCTTGCAGGAATTTTTTAAAAAAATCGAACAAATTATTTAGAATAAAAATACACTCTCGCTGTCAAGTGTACAAAATTCATATACAATTTTAAGTACTACAAACACCCAAATTAAAAGTTTCCCTAAAAAATAAGTGCTAACATGGCACTCTAAACTTATGAAATTTGTGGAGACAAATAGCACGTCAATGGGACGTTCGGTTATAGAATTAGAAAAGAGATTGTGAAATTTAAAACTAATTAAATTAAGTTACATGTTTGATTTATTAGTGTTCAGTATTTTTTCCCTAACAGATACTTGATGGAGGATGAGAATACTCTTTTGAAGAGAAAGTAATGAAGTGATCAATTCTTTTAACATTTATATGAACACTGCTAATACGTTTCATATTTTGTTTAACTATATTTAGAGTAGTTTGGGTATTTTGTGGATATTGTTATTGTTTTTGTACTTTTGTTGAATGAATTTGATGCTTGATTATTTGTTGAAGACTGTTTATAATTTATAGAGGTTTTTGTACATATTTATACGTGGGAAAATATTTCTTAAATAGAGGAAATTTTTTTTCTTGTGTACCTTTAGCGACGAAGCTAATATTTGTTGCTATATGTTTGATTGTTGTTATTTCTATGAGACGACTGTGAGCGTTTGCAAAGGTAATGTGCAACGAATAATATGATCATTAAAAGTTTCTTAAAGTTATTTATTGGTTCCTCAAGCAGCGAATATGTCATCAGTAAAAGTATACTTTCTGCGATAACGATAGCCTGTCGGTGAAGGTTACTCGTTGATAGAGTATCCATTCCAAAGGATGAAGAACCTTTAGCACCCATTGAAGCTTCAGCAACTAGAAGGGACCAATCTGGAGTTTTAGCCAGATCAAAAGAGGTCTCGGCTGGTTATGTTGGCCTAACTAGGTTTTAACCTATTTTGATTATAATAAACCAAAGTTTATAATTGTGCAAATTGAGTGTGTTCACAGGACTTTGTTAGCCCAAGAGTTTCTTAATTTAATTTTGATGATTTTCATAATTCTTTTTCTAAGAATAAATGTCTTTAAATG
>JAULJZ010201843.1:0-19594 GCA_032270985.1 Heliamphora pulchella
AGTAGGCCTGAGCAGGAGCAGCATCCAGCAGGTATAACACCCTTGAGACTCGTCCTCTACTGATAGTCTTCTTCGTCGTAAGATCCTAAAAAATACAGTAATCAGGGAAGAACGTCACTGAGCAGCCTAAATCAGTAGTAAGTTGACTAATGGATAACAGATTAAAAAGATCATCAGGAGTATACAAAACATTGTGTAACGGAAGAGCAGGATTCGGTATCGCAACACCACAACCCTCAACAACTAAGGAGGATCCATTGGCAACTAAAACACCAGTATGACCAGGAGTCAGCTTATAATGGGATAGAATACCTGATGATCCAGCCATATGAGCAGAAGCTCCAGAATCAATGACCCAGGTGTGTGGAGTGGCTACACATGCAATAGAGTTACCTGCAAAGGCAGTCATTGGTACCTCAGAGGAACTCGTACTTTGTCCAAACTGACCATATATATACTGGTCATACTCTACGGCAGTCATCTCAACAACCCGTCTGGAAGAATTGGGCGCCCCCTGAGGGCTCGTCTGGCCATGGTCCTCGTGGCTGGGATCAGCTGTGGCATTTGCCACCAGTGGGGGCTTCCCATGAAACTTATAACACTCACTCCGAATGTTCCCCTGGATCCCACAATAGTGGCACATACAGGTCTCACGACCGCCATCACAACCTCCTCCACGACCAAACTTGACACCACCATGACCACAGCCTCGACTGTTGTGGCCACCATGAAATCCCCCCAAAGCAGACTGATCAGAATTCTCCATAGGAGATGGACCACGAAACTCATCCCGACGAGTCGCCTGGCTCACACGACAAAATGTCTCAAAGAGAGTGGGAATGGTCACCTCAGACTAGCTAGAAAACATACCACCAAAAGCCGCTGCCTCTACTCCTGGAACTGAGACAGTTGAATTGTGAATGGTAGGAGGCCATCAAACTCGTCAGCCAAAACTTTGAACTGCATAAAATGATCCTGAAGAAACTTCCCAGACTACTAGGACTGAAAGAAACCTCTCATAACATCGTAGAGGCGAGAAAAATCATTAGTGGATGAATATATCGATTATAATGATGACCAGATCTCTCGCACAGTGTTAGTATTCGCCACCAAAGCCTGAATAGACGGATCTATTGAGTTCCGCAACTGACTAAATATCCAGGCATCATCCTGGGTCCAAGTCCGAAAGGTCGCTAATGTTTCTGACGGAAGATCATCAAACAGATGAGAATCAAGCTCCATGCCATGAAGAGACTTCAGGATGCTCTTTTTCCATAGAGAATACCCATTGGCACCATCGAGTCGCCGATCAACCAACCGTGTGGATGAGAAGAAAACCTCTGTGGTACACTGCCATCCAGCTGCAACCTGAGATTCGCAGGTTACTGAATCCTCTGACATCCCTGTTCACCAACAAGGAGACTAAAAATACCACAAAGCACAAGTCACAACCACACGGAGGAATGACAGAAAACTGCACTAGACCCTCACTTCATCATCAAGAATCGGACAGCACCAAATCTCTTGATGGAGTGCACGCAGCCCATGTCACACATGGGTGGAGTGACGCAATGAGGGAGAGAGAAAAAAAGGAGCTGACGAGAGGCTGTTGGGGCTTGGAGAAGATCAGGGAGAGCCGGAGAGGGACTCTCGGTGGTCAGCGAGTGCTGGAGAGAGACTTCGGGGCTAAAGACTGGCTGTCGAAGGGCTTGTGGTGGTCGGCGAGTGCTGTGGAAGGGTGGCAAGTGACTAAGAGGGTTTTTCGATGGCTGTGGAAGAGTCGACGAAGGGCGGAACTGGTTTTCGATGGCCAGCAGTGGCTGTGAAAGGGTCAACGGGGGGCGGAATTGGTTTTCGGTGGGTTTAGGTGGGCGACGGTGGTTGTGTGAAGGCGGCAGAGGGCTAGGGTTGAGCTAGGGTTCCGACGCTAAAGGCTGGTTTCGACGCTAGAGGCTGGCGGCTAGGGTTAAGGCTTCATGGAGGCTGACGGCTAGAGTTCCAACCTTACTCTGATACCGTTTTAGATGAAGAATAGAATAATGGAAGTATGTATCCTCCTTATGAGGCATACGTACATATTTATTAAGTAATAAAGGACTATAATAGTTACTATGGACATACCCATAGGATAACATTATTAATATGTTAAATATATATATTAACACATATGGCCTATTTATAGGCATTGAGATTAATTCCCTCTCAAATTCAAAAAGGCAACTACCTTATCTCTTGAAATGTTGGTAACCGTCACCAACTGCTTTGTTAGTGGGCATGTATAACAATTATATGCTTTAGTGGATGGTTGCACTCTCCTGTTGGTTCGCTGCTAAGTGTCTTGTTTTAAACGCATCTACCTTAGTTTGTTAACTGCTCGCTCGACAGAGCCTTTTTCATAATAGGCTTTAACTCAACAGAAACCATAAAGAGATCTTTTACTGCACTCATTTAATCTCTGTCAATAATTTTTGCGAAATACAGTGTAAACAGCAGGCTAGAAAACAAGTTGATGCAGGACAAATACGAACAAACATTTAGCAATCCGCACCTAAATGGACCTAGGAATTCGCACCAAGGGTCGAACTAGAATCCATACCAATTCTAAAAAATAGTTGTTTACTCAATCATTTAGTCATCTGTAATACAAGCTGAGAACCTATAAATATAGTATTGCAATACAAAGATAAGAATAAAAAGGATGGCAATCTTATCTAAATAATCTAACCAAATCTTGTTTAAATTAATCATATCTAACAAAATCTTATTTAAACTAATCTTATCTAAACAATCTTAGACTTAAATCCAAATAATTGAAATTCAAATATCCTCCGGGATCAATTGCAACTTCCCGTTCCCTATCATTTCTCCTCCGCTGAGAAAAACTCGACTCTAATAAGTTAGAACTGTGCTTAGGCGAATAATCCTTTAGGAATACGCATCTAAAGGAATTTAAGAATCCGCACCTAAGCTTCGCGTTTGCACCGAGGAATCCGCACCTAGGGTTCACATCGTGGAGAGGAAGCCAGGGGTGATTTCAGATGTAGAAAAACAAGGTTTTGGTGTCAACGGGGTAGTCGCTGGAGTTGACGACGTTGCGTCCTGCGGTGGTGGTGCACCAATTGGGGCTTGAGGTGGTTCGGTGCCGCCTAGGGTTTGCGCTACTCTATTGTGGCCGGTGCTACGCTTTTTAGGGTTTCTTTTTTTTTCTTTTTTCCTTTAAACAAAATAGAAAAAACTGGAAGTCGAGAAAAGAAAAAAAATCACTACGTTTTTTTTTCAAATGAAATACGAACCCTAAAATTACAATAAAAAGAAGAAAGAAAGAAAGAAAAATTTTATAAAAAAAAATGCCATCTAAAGTTTGGATTGAAGAACAATAGTTGATGGTGAAGTAACCGTTGTCGCTTTCTTAGTGGTGATTGTAGGTGCGGCAAAATTTCATGTGGAAGATACATGAATGGAATCTGTTTTATCGGGATTGTTGGTGGCTCCATTGTTGGAAGAACCATTGGCGATTAAGATCGTTCGCTCTGATACCAAGTTGATGCAAGACAAACACGAATAAACCTTTAGGAATTTGCATCTAGGGTTGAACTGGAATCCACACCAATTCTAGAAAATTGTTGTTTATTCAATCATTTAATCGTCTGTAATATAAGCTGAGGGCCTATAAATAGACCATTGAAATACAAAGATAAGAATAAAAAGGATAACAATCCTATCTAAATAATCTAACCAAATCTTATTTAAATTAATCATATCTAACCAAATCTTATTTAAATTAATCTTATCTAAACAAACTTAAACTTAAATTTAAATAATTAAAATTTAAATATCATCCAGAATCAAATGAAAATAATCTCTAGATATATTCTTCCCGTTCCCCATCATAGTTATACTTACACAGGTCTAATGGGGTTTGTTATGGGGTGCCAATAAAGACATCCCAATGTATAAGGCTCCTGCCATTGCAGGACGTACCCAACATTATGGCCACGTGCAAAGAGACTCCAGCTTTGAACTCGTGATGCCTAGGTCAACAATGACCAACCTTACAGATGCACCAAGTTTTTGTGTGCCAAAAACAACTGAAAAATGAATTGCGTTTCAGGAACTTTGCACTGTGTTAGGCAAAAGAATGGGTAGAAGAGTATATACGAACCTATTGAGGGAGAGGAAAACTAGAGGTTTCCATACCCGTGCAAAAGTGAAAATCCAATAGAAGTGGAGAAATTACTTTGAGAAGTGATTAAATGAGGCAAAGACTACATTCGCGAAGACGAAATAGGAAGACCTCTACACGTAGATGGATCTCTATTGAGGCCTCAAAATATCTTTGAGATTTAGATTTGACTTAATTAACAAACTTATTTAATAGGATTATAGTAACTTAAAAGAATTGATGATTCAACTCTATTGTTTGAATCTTACTGAATCATACAATTCTAATTTGGATCCTGATCCTACTGATCTAATTTTAAACAATGTTTTGGGGCATGAATTTTGTTATTTTTTTATGATTGTGGTCTAAATGTCCATTATAGTAAGTTCAAACCAAACAAAAATAGTTCATATCGGTTACATTCGAATATGTTTATGTTTTTCATATTTTCTCTACACTAATCAGGTAACGTAAGAATCTTAAGATCTGTTTATTCTATCTTTATCTTATTTTCATTACTTTTCTACATTATCAAATAGCCAGTGATCCATTTATTTCGTCTATACTCACGTTTTTTTTTTGTTTTTTTGTTTTTTTTTTTATTTCTTGCATTTTTTAATTTTTCTTTTCTTCTAGCTATTTGTTTAATCGAAATTTTCCATTGATCTATAAAAGCACATGGGCGGAACCTAGCTAAGGCACCAATGAATAAGGTCGCCCTCTTCTCATCCCTCTCCTAATGTGTTCAGATAGTCAGGAGTTCAGGTGGGCCCGCGTCAAACAAACAAACCAATTAATTGGAAGCCGAACTGCCAGTCGAGGAGCTAGAGGAGAGGTTCCTTAGTGAGGACTCTCGTTTAATTTGATCGCCGGTCAAGAGGAAGTATTGAAGCCGGGGAGAACACTGTTGATATTAAGTAAATAGATGGATGGACAGATATGAGCTCAGGGATAGGGATTTCAAAGCTTTTCTATTACTGATTGCAGCTATATGCTTTTCTTTCTTGATTTCTTCCCTTTGTTCCATAGGCTTAACCGGAGGATCTATATCAATACAAACAACTATGAATAGAGATCCGGTCATTCCTATCCCCTTCCAAATGCTGAAAGCAAGCCCTTGCTCACTGAACTATCCTTTTGAAGAGAAGGTGAACTCTTAAGAATGACCAATTGGAAACACACAAACACGAATAGTTTTCCTGATAGCAAGCAATTAATCGAACTACCGGCCGACACAAAGGACTACTTTTCACAGTAACCCGAAATCCGTCCTTGTACCCCCACTTCAGGTTGTGACCGACAGTGACTTTTCAATATCGATTCTTGCAAGCAAGCACTCGGCTTAAAGCCCTCCCCCCTCCCGCGACCGGTCTATTCCATTCTCAAACGCTTGCATGCTTGGGTATCGTAGACAATGAGATTCATTGGGGCAGCAAAGTACTTCTTTAACCCCTTTTTTATTTTTTTGTTCTTTTTTATCTCTATAATTTTGGCAATACATAAATCTGTTTTTATTCTTTTGAAGTGTTTTTGCTCTTTTAAAGTGCTTTTGCTATTACAGTTTGCAAAAACAAAAATCTTTCTTTAATGATATATAAAATTCTTTTTCTTTATTTCAATTTCCATTGTCAATCTATTTCCAATTATATAGTACAAAATGCTATATCATAAAAGTGTTCTTCTTTACATATGTTTTCTCCTCTCTCTTTTCCTTCATGAATGCAAAAAATTTTATTCTTAATTCACAATATTACTTGGTTCATTATAGACTGCATAATTTTTTACTTATTTAGATAATTTACCTATATAAAAATTATTATGCAATTTTTTTTAGTAGAATCTTAAGATTCTTGACCTGATCCTGTAAAACCCTCTACCGATCCAACGTAGGATCCCGGCTTTGACAACCTTGGTCTAGAAATGTATTTGAGTTCTTGTAGATAAAAGTAAGAGAGAAATTCAATGTTCTGCAAATTATAGGAGTGGTAAACTTGAGTAATAATATGAAACTTTGGGAGAGAGTAACTGAACATAGCCTGAGATTTGAAATTGTAATATCAGAAAATCAGCTGTGATTTATACTTCGGAAGCCAACAACACAAGCGATTTATTTATTAAGGTGAGTAATTGAGAGGTAGAAAAGAACAAAGGTGATATGACTTTTTTAGACTTGGATAAAGCCTATATAGTGCTTGTAAACAAGATAATATGGCAAATCTTGGGAAAGAAATGAGCACAAATAGATACATGAAATGCTGCTTTTTCTCCAAAATCATAGCAGACCAGTTGCTAGCGATATTACTGAAAATAAGGAGATGTTAGTGAAGATGTGACTCACGTAAGGCATAACAGACTAAGTGGTCGAGTGGTTGGGGTGTATTATATGGTCAATAAATAGCATGAGACTGACATAAAAAAAATATACAAAATGGTTGTAACACCAACTATGCTTTAGGGTACAAAATGCTGGACAATTAAGAAACTACATGATTATAAATTAGTGTATTAAAGATAAGGGTGCTAAGGTAGATGCCTGGCAAAACTAAGACAGGATTAAGAATGGATGAAATGATGAAATGGTATAGGTTGTACATGTTAGAGAGAAAATGAGGAAGAATCAGATTGTCTCGTCCTGCGTAACTAAAATGACAACTGTGCTAATTAGGAAGAGCGACATTGTTCACAATGAGGGAAATGCAAGACGACGAGAAAGATCAAGATTAAAATACATTTAGATAATGAGGAAAGATAATGTTAGCTTGCTGTTTGTCTATGATCACGGGGAGTGGTGAAACAAAGATCCATGTAGCAGACCTGAAGTACATGGGACAAGGTTTTGCTTAGTTCAATATCAATCAATACAACTTCAAGGTATTATCCAAACTCAAATTCACTGCAAGAAAGCCATCAGGCCTTGTTTTTTAGTTTAAGGAATGAATAATAGAATACAAAAACCCTCCTACTATGGGATTCATTGTGAAGACCGGTGATAATTAACAATGGTGATAATTAACAATAGATATTTGGGATGACATTAAAGCTTCAAATATGATTGAGATACAATGTGTCAACTACAAAAGTCCTACCATATAGTCATTTGACATAACGAAATCAGAGGCAAGGGAGAGGCAATACTACACATCATCCAATAAGAATGAATAGACCGAATTTATTTCCCCACACACACAAAAAATTGACAATACGACAATAAAAAATACTGTATAACAATGCATATAAGCACAACAAAACCGAACACAAGGTTTGGGATTTTCTAAGATTTTAAATATTTCAATTCACAAAACAAAGAAAACAAAAAACATAACAAAGGAGAGAGAGAGAGAGAGAGAGAGAGAGAGAGGTGTAGCACCTTAGAAGCTGGTCAATTAAGTCGTATGATAACCAAGAAGGCCAACATTCCAATGATTTAATAGGAGGCTTTTCGGCAATAATCTCACAATCTTAAAGACTTAGAAAAATAGTGAAGTGAGCAGCTTAGTTGAGTTGGTTTGAGATACTTGCGAAACAAAGTTGATCGAGCAAACATATCAATCTATCTCATATCAAAAGTGTATATAGTTTTAGTGGACTTCACATAAAGTCCTGAGATTGTTAATTAACATAAATCTTTTAAGGTGTCATATTACATATTTAAATGTCTTGGGACCATCCATCTACTGAGGAGATTAATAGAAAAGTATAACGGAAAAGAAGATAGATTTTATATGATTTTTATAGACTTAGAAAAGACCTATAATAGAGTTTCTAAAGATTTCTCATGTGATGGGCGTTGGAGTATGATGAAGCTACCACAACAATTATATCATCCGCAGGAGAAACAAATGAATTTCCGATTACATTAGGATTACACCAAGGATCAACTTTAAGTGGATGAAACTAAATATGGATGAACTGACTAGACATATTCAGGATGATATTCCATGGTGTATAATATAGTCTTAGTGGATGAGATAAGAAGTGCAGTTAATGCTAAGTTAGAAATGTAGAGAGAAACTTTAGAGTCGAAAGAATTTCAAGTCAGTAGAAACAAAACTGAATATATGAAATATAATTTTAGCAGTAATAAAAATATTAGTAGTTAAGAAGTGAAGATTCAAAACCAAGAGATACCCCATAGTGAATATTTTGATATCTAGGTTCAATTATTAATAAAGATGAGGAGATTGCAAATGATGTAACTCATAGAATCAAAGTTGATTGGCTTAAGCGAATGGGGTGCTTCTAGCATTCTATGTGATCGACGGATACCTAGAAGACTAAAATAAAAATTTTATAGGACAACTATTAGACGAGCGATTCTATATGGGATAGAATATTAAGCTGTTAAGAAATATCACATAAATAAAATGAGTGTTGTTGAAATGAGAATGTTACAGTGAATGTGTGGTAATACTAGAAAAATAAAAATAGGAATAAAAAGATTCATGAAATAGTAAGGCTCACACCGATTGAGAATAAGTTGAAAGAAAATAGATTAAAATTGTTTGAACACATACAACGTAGACCAATTAATGTAGTAGTAAAGAAAAGTGACAAGATCATAGGTAATAGAAACAATAGGAGGGGTAGACCTAAATTGACATGAGATGCCGTATTAAAAAAAGATATTAATTCATTGGAACTAACTAAAGATATGACCCTTAACAGAGCAAAATAGCGTAAAAATATTAATGTAGCCAACCTAATAATTGATTAGGACAAAGTTTTAGTTTGGTTTGGTGTGGTAAATGCCCTGGGACTGTTGCATTATATGTGCATTGGCTTTGACGTGTCACACCACACTATCTTAGAGATGCCTTTTAAAGGCTACAAAAAAATTATACATAGCCTAGAGTCGATGCATATTCATTATGCGGTGAATATGTTAAGTGGGTCAGAATGTTCAGGTGGTATTAGAGTGAAGCGAACCTTGCGAAGGTGTCATGGGCCCCACCAAGGGTTGAGATTGTGTAGGGTTGTTGGTCTATTAAGAGACGAGGTTGTACATAAAGCCCCAGGAGATGTGCTTAGGGTCTCACCGAAGAACATGCTTGCATGGGTCTCACTGGGAGTTGTGCTTGCATGGTTCAATAGGGACGCATTGTGTGGGCCCTACTCAGGATATGGTTGTGGGTCCCACATGAGAAGTGCTTGATGCGCTTAAAACTTGTTCCACATGAGGCCTTTAAGTAGGGAGAATTATAACATCCTAGATGTTGGTTAGTTAGGTCATATTATATATCATATGATAACTAGAAAAATCAACATTTCAATGATTTCAATAGGAGTGTTGCTCTATTAGGGGACGGGGTTGTACATAAGTCTCCAAGAAATGTGCTTGGGGTCTCACCAAAGGACATGCTTGAATGGGTCTCACCGGGAGTCGTGCTTGCGTGGTTCAATAAGGACACATTGTGTGGGCCCCACTCAGGGTATGGTTGTGTGGGTCCCATATGAGAAGTGCTTGATGAGCTTCAAACTTGTTCCACATGAGGCCTTCAAGTAGGGAGAATTATAACATCATAGATGTTTGTTAATTAGGTCATATCATATATCATATGATAACTACAAAGATCAACATTTCAATTATTCCAATAGGTCTTTCAACAATAATCTCACAATCTTTATAAGTTTTGAAAAAGAGTGAAGACCAACTTGGTTGAGATGGTTGAGATGCTGAGATGGTTGAGATGCTTGTCAAACAAAGCTGGTCAAACCGACGTGTCAATCTATTCCACAATGAAAGTCATATAAGTTTTGAAAATTTAATAAACAATAATCTCGAGATTTTTATTGCGCATATATGTACAATAAAACTTAGAATTTAATAAACAATAATCTTGAGATCTTTATTGCACATATATGTGTAATAAAACTTTTTAAGAGATTTTATACATGGCATGGGGCCATTGCAGTATATATGCATTGTCTTTGAGATATTACAATACAATATCTAGGTGACGTTGCCTTTTAAAGTCTATACATAAATTACACATGGCCTATCGTTGATGCATATCCATTATGCATGCCATATATCACAAATATATTAAAGTGGGATGGGATCTTACAAAACAAATATGCACAACCAGAGAAAATAGAAATACCAAGATATTTTTATGGAAATAGGAAAGAAATTCTTCAAACGTCACTGTTATATATTGCCTAGATTGATCCCTAGACTCGCATTTAAAAAAATAGATTTTATACCAACAGCTAATACAAGCATAAACATCTTACCATTAAGAAACATTTTTACCTAAACAAGCATAATTAAGTTCATGTCCTATGAGAAATCTCTCATCCACAAGTTAGCCTTTAAACAAAAAGAGACCAGGGTGATTGGAACCATAATGAAGTGGGCTTAGTAAACTCCAACTGCAAAACATAAATCATTTGTGGCACATGAGATGTACTCACATTACTGAGCACCGAGCCAGTAGCTTCTCTGAGAATTTCTCAAAATGAGACACCTTGGAAATGAAACCCCTACTGTCTCTTCAAATGTACAATCAAGAAAGTATATTTTCGCATGAAAAAAATGGAGATAATTTGGGAGCCCTGTGTCTTTTTTCTATTTTCTTATTTTTTGGCACATTAAAAAATCAAATGGAATAGCTAATGAATAGCATTTGATATTTGGCACAGTACTCCCTATTAATTTTTGGCATGCCAGGTGTATGTCACTTTACCCCTGCATCCACCCCTGTTAGGCATCTATCTAGCTTCTGGTGGAATAGTCAGCATTTTCAGACAAATAAACACAAGTGCAGAACATCTGAACAAATGCAATGAAACCAGTTTGTTGTGGAATGTTTTTTATTTTATTTTTTTTTATAAGTTTGCTGTAGGTTTGAGAAAACCCTCATTTTTTTTGTTTTTCGTTTTTTTTTAAATGTGTGTTGAACATATCTTTTGTTTTATTTACAAAGAATTTTTTTTATGTGTATTACAAATAGAAAATTAAAAAAAATGTAAATGCTATTAAATAAGGTCGTCTCCATTTGAATTGAAGGAAAGATGAGGGAGAAAAAGAAAGGTATCTATTTGTGTTGATTTTTAACATTTTAATACCAATATTATTTTTATTTTAACTTTAATTAATAAGTCATGTGACCCCAAGAGACTAGCCTTTCTAAAATTAAGTTTTGTTCATTTTCTTCAGTCTTTTACCTTATATTTTCCCTCAGACAGCCCACCCAAATACATGTATGTGTGAATTTTCTAAGCATCCTAAGAAAAAATAAAGCCAGTTAAATTTGGGGGTATTGCCAATGTGGCGACATGGGTTGGTCATCGGTGTCAGACCATAATTTTGGCTATGTTAACTGATTATAGTAATGTGTATATAGAGGTAATAGGGTATACAAGATTTGAAACAAAGACATCAAAAAGAATTGAGGACAATAATTAACTAAAAGAAAGAAAACAAAATCATATGCTCTCTTAATTAACATAGGAAACCAAACAAATTTCTACCACGTGTTACCTGAAACCTCGGGTCTTGGGAAACAAGTTCTTCAAAGTGTTTAGCCAATTCAATATGGTTTCTGATGTAAGACTGCAGGTTTTCCAGACCATAGAGCCGTAACACCATCCATAACTTCAGTGATCTGTGAAGCAGCAAGATGAGGAATAACTACAATTTTCCAGTTGGGTGACTGGGTGCCAAAAAGACCTAAGATATAAAACGGTGATATCACTAATCTAGTCACACATGCAACACATAACAGCTTACGTTTGGATGCCACCTAGAAATAATTGGAAACTGTTAAGAAATCGATCACGAGTTCTACATAAAATTATCCCAGGCTTAAAAGCTCTTAAAGGTGCACCATCGACTTTCACTTGGCTCAGAAACCTTTTTGGCAGACTGTAATGCATAGAGTTATAGAATATTATTTCAACCTCTATCAAATACATTGCTTAATCCCTTACTTATAACCTTGTTAAACCTTGTTCAGGGAGATGTAGGAACTTAGTAACATCAAAGATCACTAGAGGTGGCGGAGGTGAGAGTAAATCACCCATAGGTAATAAGAGGTGGTGTAGGTACCTGATCCGGGATGCCTACACGGATCGATGAGCTATAAGATAAAAGTAAAAAAAAAAATTATTATAGATAGCCCAATCATTTCTGTTGTACAGCCGGTCTCAAACTCGGAGAAAGGAGGAGGGTTGTGTGTTAGGTAACTAACAGCCAGTACATCAAAAAACCAGTCAGATCTCCATAAGCATGAATTTAAATAATTTACGTGTCTATGATAGGGCGTCCCCCTTAAGCGACGCATTGTGCTTGCCTTCGGACATTTTGAAAAAATGGGCAAGAGGTGCCACATCAGCCCTCAGGTGTGGTAAAAATGAGCAAGGGTTCTTGCGCTTTCTTGAATAAGCGCAAGTAAAGAAATTAGCTCGGGACCATAGGGTTAAATTAACAACTTGAAATATAGGAACTTTAACAGGTAAAACAATTAAATTAGTTGATACCATGATTAGAAAAAAAATAAGTATGGCGTGCTTACAAAAGATTAAATGGATAGAGGAGAAATCAAAAGAAATAGATAATACATGGTATACAATCTATTATACTAAGAAAGAAAGACAGAAATGGCGTAGGAATAATAGTAGTTGAACACTTTTAAATAATATAATAACAGTCACACGAAATGGAGATAGGATAATTTTAATTAAACTTGTGATTGGAGAAACCATAGTTAATGTGATTAGTGCCTACGCACCTCAGCCTGGGTTGGATGATCATACTAAAAGACAATTTTGAGATCAAATGGATGAAATGGCTCAAGAAATACCAGTAGGAGAGAAGATAATTATAGGTGAAGATTTCAATAGGCACACAGGAAACAAGAGACGAGAATATGGGAATGTTCATGGGAAATTTAGTTTTAGCGATCGAAATGAAGCCGAAGAGGGGATCCTAAATTTTGCAGTAGTATTTGATTTTATATTAACCAACAATTTCTTTAAAAAGATAAGAACACTTAATAACCTTTAAGAGTGGGTCTCATAAAAGTCAAATAAATTATTTCCTTACTAAGAACATAGACTGCCAAATATGTAAAAATTGTAAGGTCGTTCATGAAGAGAGCTTAACATCACAACATAGACTTATGGTACAATATATCCACATTAAGGGGCAACATAAAACGAGAAGAGATATTAGAAGCCCACAAACTATATGGTGGAATCTTAAAGGTGAGAAATTGAAGATTTTTAAAGAAAAAATATGTAAAAAATGTGGGATTTAGAATAAGTTACTAATACTATGTGGAGTACAATAGCAGAATATATTAAAAGTACATCGAAAGAAGTTCTTAGAGAGTCGAAAAGAAAATGCTCTATAACTAAGGAAACTTAGTGGTGGAATGACGAGATCCAAGCCAAAATAAAAGTAAAGAAAGAATGTTTTAAAAGGTAGCAAAATGCTAGAAATGAGGACAATTTTAGGAGTTGCTTGGAATCTTAAAGGTGAGAAATTGGAGAATTTTAAAGACAAAATATGTAAAGAAGTAAGATGGAATTTAGAATAAGATACCAATACTATATGGAACACAATAGCAGAATATATTAAAAGAATATTGAAAAAAGTTCTTAGAGAGTCGAAAAGAAAATACTCTATAACTAACTTGGTGGTAGAATGACGAGGTCTAAGCCATAGTAAAAATAAAGAAAGAATGTTTTAAAAGGTAGCGAAATGATAGAAATGAGGACAATTTTAGGAATTATAAACAAGTTTGTAAGGATGTTAAAAGAACTGTTAGATATGCTAAATTAAAAGCTTATGATGATTTTTATACTAGATTAGATAGAAATGATGGAGAAAAGAACATCTATAAACTTGCTGAGTAGAGAGAAAAAAAAAACAAGAAATCTTACTCATGTTAAATACATAAAAAGCGAGAATTCAATGGTGTTAGTAAATGATGAAAAGATTAAGGAAAGATAGAAAATCTATTTTGAGAAATTATTAAATGAGAAACACATAGAAAGATCTAAAAGAGAGAAATCTGATAACTCAGATGAAACTAGAGAATAAAAGTTCTATTGCAAAATAAGAAAGCTTGAAGTGAAAAGTGCAATAAAGAGAACAAAATCAGGTAAGGCTTTAGTGCCAGATGTTATCCCTATAGAGGTGTGAAAATGCATAGGCGAAGTGTGAGTGTCTTGATTAACAAAATTATTTAATAAAATCATAATGATTAAGAAAATGAATGAAGAGTGGAAAAAGATTATTCTAATACCTATATATAAAATTAAAGGAAATATCCAAAATCATAACAACTATAAAGGTATTAAGTTTATGAGTCATACGATGAAACTAAGGAAAAGAGTGATTGAATATCGTTTAAAGCTAACAACATCACATAATCAGTTTGGTTTTATACCTGATAGATCAATATAGAAGTAATTCACTTTCTAAGGAGATTAATAGAGAAGTACAGAAAAAAAAGAAGAGAAATCTTCATATAGTCTTTATAGACTTAGAGATATCATATAGTAGGCGTTGGAGAGAAAGAAAGTAACAAAGGAGTATATTAATGTGATAAGAGATATGTATGATAGAGTCACCACGACAGTTAGATCACTCGTAGGAGAAACAAGTGAATTCCCGATTACAGTAGGATTACACCAAGGATCGGCTTTGAATCCTTATTTCCTTGTCTTAATTATGGATGAATTGACTATATATATTCAGAATGATATCTCATGGTGTATGTTATTTGCTGATAATATTGTTTTAGTGGATGAGATTACAAGTGGAATTAACGCTACTCTAGAAATGTGGAGAGAAGTTTTGGAATCAAAAGGGTTTCAAGTCAATAGGAACAAAACTGAATATATGGAATGTAAGGTCCACCCCTTTCCCCAGACCCAGCATACACGGGAGTTTCGTGCACCGGGTTGCCCTTTTTAGTAATATGACTATTAATGGTGAAAAAGTAAAGATTCAAAATCTAGAAATATCTAAGAGTGAATATTTTCGTTATCTAGATTCGATTATTAACAAAGATTGAGATATTGCAAATGATGTAACCCATAGAATCAAAGTTGATTGACTCAAGTGGAGTGCCTCTTGAGTTTTTTGTGATCGACTGGTTACCTACAAGATTAAAAAAAAAATTTATAGGAAAACTTAGACTAGCGATTTTATATGGGACAGAATGCTGGGCTGCTAAAAAAGATCACATAAATAAGATAAATGTTGTGGAAATAAGAATGTTAAGATGAATATATAGCTTACCTCAATTGATTATAACAAAGGCTTAGTTTGGTTTGGTATGGGTTGGATAGACCAATCATTTATAACTAAACAACCTCCTTCAATTCCAAAATGCGGCTATAGAGCTATAAGATGTAGGTTCAAGAAGATGGAGTTGCCACTTGATTTTTAGGTCTAATAACCTATATAATAACTCCGTGGATTAGGCTTATTCCTTTCATCACCACAGAACAAGCTTGGAGGCTTAGGTACTGAGTGGGAAGTTGCTAGGCACTTACTCGCCTAACCACACAATTAGCCTCTTCTCAACACTATTAGTTCACGTATTTAAGCTTATATACCTAACTAATGCATGAATGCCAAACAAAATAACTAGGTAGGCCTACGTTTTTGAAAACTAACATCTTGAATAGAAATTTAAGGAGGATTATGGCCATACTGTTGTCTCAAATATGCAAAAAGAAAAAAAAACATACAAGCCCATGAACAGAACCTAGAGATTCATAAATGCTCATTACCAGCACTATCCAGGATGACTGGCATACAAGCCCACGAACAGAACCTAGAGATTCATAATCGCTCATTACCAGCACTATTTAGGATGACCGGCGACAATCCTAAGTTCCTATCCTTTCTACGTCGCTGCTAACAAACAAGAAACAAGCCAAGTTTCTAACCTAGGGTTTAACCAAGCGAGAGCTCGTGTGCAAATTCAAATTGTTCAAAAGGAATAGGTTTTCTTAACTAACATGCAAGTTTCATCTAAAAATAAAAGAAATTAAAGTTTTTTTGGGAAAACTGATTTTTTTGGTTACCATACCTAAAACATGCTTATCTAATGGGACATATACAAAAATCGAAAAAAATTATAAACTAGCTAAACCTTAATCTAAAACATGCTTAAAACACTTAAATAAATAAGAATGACTGAAAATAAAGAAAAACACTTACCCTGAGTAGCAGACTATCAGTTATCCAACTGGCGTACCCTTGCAAATACGAACTCGTACTCGAACTTGGGCAGTGCTCAAAAGAACACTAGAAAAAAACTCAAAAGGTGGTGGTTAGGACTCGAGCTCCATTCCTCCTTCGCTAGACTTGGTTTCCGATGTGGGGAACCGAAGAATCTAACAAAGTCGAACTTGAAATCTGAACTCGAGTTCTAAACTTTTCTAAACCCAGACTTTAATTGATTTTTGAACTATTTTGAAAGGGGCTAAGGAATGGCCTGTTTATAGGATTCAAGAAAGAGAAACTTTGGGGTCAAAAACCGATGTTGGACAAGCCAAAGCGTGCCCCAACTTCAGGAAAAATGAGAAGAGGATAACAAACAACCGCGATGGACCGTAGAGCCGGCCCAGCCGCTGGGGAAATGTCCACAAGGCCAGTTCGGCCATATGGGCTTTTCGAGGCTATAGGATTTCCAAGCAACTTGCATGTCATTTCGTTCTTGTAGAAGATTGTACTTGTTCTTTAACCCTATTTCATCATCGAGTACAACTAACCAACAGATCTGTACAATATGGCCGGTCAAAATGGGTTGTGTAGTACCTACAGATGGCAGTACTCTGTTGAAAGGGGTAAATCTGAGGGAAAAAGGTTGGTTTCCATATTAATGGAGGTCACCTTTATATAGAGGTGAACTAGAGGAAGGGCCGGCTGTTTAGGACAAATGGCGTGCACCACTTGGCTCAACCTATCCAAGGTGATAGCCCTTGAAGGCTGTAATATTAGAAAAAAAGAGGTAGTTGATAAGTCGTCGTTACCCTATGATATGAGCCCCAATTATGTCAGGGATTGGTAAATGTTCCTTCTATCCTGCGTGTGGTCAAGGGAGGGCTATCTATTCAAATATGGTAGCATTGACAATCCTTGGCTAATGTGCACCAGGACGACCACAGGTTGTTCCAAGGACAAATACATGGAAGGTCCCTTGTGCGGCGGTCCATCGGACAACAGAAGTAGGATTGATCGTGCATGGTTCGATGGGCAAAGGACTGAAGGGATTGCTTTATGCGCGGCTGAACGATCCCTTTGGGTGATGTGATCTGAGATGTGTTCGTGCATTCAGGGGTTGTGTGCGTTTCACGAGGGCAGATGGCTGCACGTTATATTGGGGCCAAATGGTCTCTTGCATGGTGCTGTCACGTTTGTTTGATTGTATGATCAACCGCGTGTCCTCCAGATAGGCCAACAGGCGATAAGCAGAGGGTTGTACTCACAGTATGCTTACAGACTCTCAATAGATAATTCCAACTCAAAATGACTGAATATTGTATATTATGCTTTTAATACGAGTGAGAAGCTTTTTAATTGAGCCTAAACACTTTGTTGGCACTGTGCCTGCCAGCATACCTGAACCTGCGGCCAAGAGGAATTTGCCAATCTTTGTAATCCACAACCATGTTTGCTTCAGAGGCCTAGAACATGAACCAAATAAGTAAATATATAAGTTTGATATATCAACCCGTTTTATAAGCAATTCACTTGTCAGACCAAAAAGTCTTTGTGCACCCCAATATGGTTCTTTCATGGTATGAAAGGCCAAAGCAAAGGTAATTCAAGTATTATAAGTTCAAGATGGTTAACATATTGTTCTGTTATCGCAATCTCTTCCAATTTTGCACTTGCTAGATTGATAAGATGACATTGTGTAAAATAATGTTTGTTAAGCACTTCATAATGAAGTCCCCATCACATAATAAAACCCCTTCCAACTAATATTTTTGGTTTTCTTGCAGAACTTGTTAACTTACAGAACAGAAGGAGATTTAGAGGAAATAGAGAACTAGAATTGAGGTCACTGGCAGATCAGTGGCCCTGGATAAAATATGGATTCCAATCCAAGTATCTGGGGGCTGAAATTTAAGAGAACTCCAACATCACTTCCTACATGATATGCCATATCTAAAAAAATAAGTAATTTAGCGTCTGCTGATTATCTCATCAAAGGGAAGGATAACTTACAAAGACTAACAAACAGAAAATATTGAGCATGAAAAACAGCACAAGAACACCCAATTAGTGATATAGAAAGATTCATAATATTGTCTGATGGAGTGTTAGGTGTTATGAGTTACAAAAGTTGTAAAAACCAAAGCAAGCACCACAACCGAACAACCTGAAAAGCAATATGGATCTACTTTAAATTGGATCAACATATGGGGATTAACACAACTGAAAAGGCAAAAGGCAATTCATTGAAAACTGAACAGATGTGGAACATCTTGAAAAACTTCCCCCTTGCATCCAAGCTATATCAGAAAATCGAGACTAGCAGAGGCATTAATGCACTAGCTATTGAAGTTTTTAGAGGTCAACATGTAGAGGAGTCTATATCCATGTTAAACAGAAAATCAATGTTTGTTCCTGTTTCAGAGCTCTCACCACAAATAGCCTATGAGAAACATACAGAGACACTGTGGATGGAGGCTTACTTTGTTTTTTAGAAACTCGGGATTTGTTGAGAGCGACTGAATCACAGCATTCCTGTCCTGTTGACAAGAGGGCAACATAGGAATATAATGTTCAAGTATGGACAGGAAACTGAACTATGGCATATATACACTGTTGTGCAAAGTAATGCCCAGAACAAATACATAAACACAAGAGACAACCATATACGTGGTTCGGCAAATTTGCTTACATCCACGGCAGCAAATTATCAATAGAGAAGAAATTATACAATCACTCTCAACTCACAGAACACTACTATATGTGTTCTTCTCTCTACTTGCACTTTCATCTCTCAGCACCCACTCTATTTATAGGGAAAAAACAAATTATTCATAAGCATGCTCAAATCTTCCAAATCTTGATAATGTCAAGATTGGCCGCAGAATTTGTGGGCTGCAAGATTTGGTGATTTGGTATTTGTCAACAATGGTGGCTGGTTGTAGATCCATCTTGGATTTGAGCCAGAAAAAAAAAATCTGCAATCTTCAACATGCACAACAACTTCGTCGTAGCTTTTTTTTTCTGGCATAGCGAAAGAGTCAGAAACCAGTTATTTTGATGGACATTGTAACATCCCAAATTTTGTAATTATTTTTTAATAAAATAATAATAATAATAAATTAATAGTCTTTTTTTGTATAAAAAATATAACATAATATATATATATATATATATATATATATTGAAATTAAAGAAAATTTAAAATTTATTTTGATAAGATAACCTAATGTAAAGTGATAGAG
>JAULJZ010201854.1:0-19592 GCA_032270985.1 Heliamphora pulchella
AAATAACTCTATATTTTCTGTCTATTGAAACTGTACAAGATATGGCCTATTTATAGGCGAATAGGGATAAACAATAAATGAGATACAATAGAATCAAATCAGAATAAAATCAATCTAATCAATCTAATATTCTAATCAATCTAATATTTCAACATCTATGATTTACATGAGGTTTGATCCGCCACCATCTCTCTAACATGATGTTTTTAGTTCACCACTGTCTCTCTTCCTCTTTCTCCTCCACCAACAACAATAATTTTTTTAATACATATTCTCTATACGATTAGTGTGCAACTGATACAATTATCAGTTGCAAATTCTGTGTTGAACAATTTTGAAGGTACTTATTTGCTGAACACTGATACAATTATCAGTTACGTGTTATTACTAAATACACACAGCTTCTCTAAATTACTTATATATTTTATCAATTTAAAATTATGTTATAAGAATATATTATAACAGATAATACTAATAAATGTATCAGTGGCATATGCGTAGTGAACTGGAGTTGAAATGTATCGGTAGTTTATGTTCTTTATGAAAATATTTTCATTAACCATTGATAAATGTATCAATAGTCACATTTGGTTGCGATGAGTTAAAACATATATCAAAACTAATAATTTTGTGAATTTAGAAATGTATCAGATTTATGTGTATAGTAAAATAGTTTTGAAAATATATGGTTTGTATATATTATGGCGGCGAGTGGTTTCGCCTAGCGCGCGCGCGCGCACACACACACAGAGTGGGGTTGCTTGATTTAAGGGATACGCTATTTTTGAAAAATCTTTGGAAAGATTTCAAATCAGGAAATATAATATCTTTAATAGGGATATATTAGACATAATAAAATAATTTTAAACCTAATGGGACATAATCTATTAAAAAAAAGTGCTGGGACTAAATCTAACACTACTATCAAAAGAGGACGAAACCCAAAATTTTTGTAATAATTATTGTTTGCCAATATTATGGTTTAATGACAATTTAAATTTCAGTATCAATCTCTTAACACCGAAAAATATTTAGGTGCTGAATGAGTGTCAAGTATTTAAGAAGAATTGTTTCCACATCAGCATTTAACCGGTTAAAGATAACATTCGTGATTTTTTCTCACCCCTCTCATTTCTCTCTCTTCCCTCATGTCTTTTTATCTTCTTCTAAGAAATCATCTTCTTCTCTATCCTTGGAACTAACCCACTTTCTCTCTTTCTCTGCATTTTCATGTGTTTTGTTTGTACTCACTTCATTTTCTCTCTTATTTCATAAACCCACCTTTTCTTCTCTCTTTTAAAAAATTCAATACACAACCAGATTTATTAAGTTAAAAATTCAAGAGAAATTTAAAGATTAGTCCTCTTTTTGGAACTCAAAGGAGATTTAGTCTTACAATATTTATTTTAAGAGATTTAGTTCCATCAGATTTGAAATAATTATATTATGTTTAATATGCCCCTAATTAATATTAGTCATCTTTTTGAAATGTAACGTACAGATTTTGTGGAAACTGAAAATGGAAACTTAGGAAACTAATTTGGTGGAAACAGATTTTGCTTGAAATGGGAACTGATTTGGTGGAATATTTTATCCAAAAATAGGGGGTTTTAAAATTTTAAAAGCCAATTTTTTACAATCTTCCAAATCAATTGCTCCGTGTATCCCACATGTTCGGCTTCCCCAAATCTGATCCTTCCCGTTTTGTTGCCGGAACGGGACTGCTCTGCCGACTTTTCGATTTCTTCTTCGTTATTGTCTTCTTCGTTATTTTCATCTTCGATGTCACTGGATTTACCTTGACGATTCAGCTTTAGTTTTGACGAATCGTTTCTATTTTCGGCTCTTATGTAATACCCAAATCGAAAAAATCAAACCCATTTTCGCCAAACATAATTGAACGATTTGGGTTTGATTTTCTGAGCAAAACGGCGGAAAAAATAGAGTCGTTCGAAGGCAGGAACATGAACTGTGAAATGGAACGAGAGAGAGAGAGAGAGAGAGAGATTTATTTTTAGAAATAGGGTCGAGATTTTCGGAGGCAGACAGTGTTGAAATTTTTGAAGGCACACGGGGTCGATATTTTTGGCTGTAAATTGTATCAGGTGAGTGTTATTGTAAAAATCTCTGTCTTAGTTGGGATTTTCACAAGTGATGAAATCCTAAAAGTATCACTTGAAAAGTGAGTAGTGACCTTATGATAAATGTATTTGTTGTAAATTGTATCAGTTGGAAGTTCTGGGCTGAATGCTTGGCTTGAAGTGATAAATGCATTGGTTGTAAATTATATCAGTTGAGTGTTTTTGTAAAAATCTCTGTCTCAATAGTGATTTTCACAAATGATGAAACCCTAAAAGTATCACTTGGAAAGTGAGTAGTGACCTTTGTGATAAATGTATTTGTTGTAAATTGTAGCAGTTAGGAGTTTTGAGCTAAATGTTTGACATGAAGTGATAAATGTATCAATTATAATTTGTATTAGTTGGGTGTTTTTGCAAAAATCTCTGTATCAGTTGTGATTTTCTGGCATCATATTCTGTTTTGATTTTTTATTGAAGAGAGAGAGAGAGAGAGAGAGAGAGAGAGAGAAAGAGAGATAGATGTTGCATATTTTAAGGGATACACTATTTTTGAAGAATCTTTAAAAATATTTCAAATTAGGAGATATATATATATATATAGAGAGAGAGAGATGTTGCCTGATTTAAAAGATGCCAAAAAATAGAATATTGAAGGCATTTCGCCAGTTAGTTATTGTATAGGACTAAATCTGTGGAAAAAAAAATTATAGAATTAAAACTCTGTTATCAGTTGATAATAGAACATTTACTTAAAATTTTCAAAATTCAATGCACCTTTTCTTCTCACTTTTAAAACATATATTTTGTTTATTATAAATGAAAAACAAAAAATCATAAACGTTACCAAACGGGGTCTTAGCATCAAAATTTTCATTTTGCTCCTCAAAACAAAAGGATGGAAGGATTTTTTTTTTCGCTTTCTTAGCATTATTTTTAAAAATTCTTTTTCTATTTTGAGAATATTTCTAAAAACAATCTACTTTTAAGAAATAGTATAAATTTATTTTATAAATTATAAAATTATCTGTTTCGTAGAATCATATTTTTTATTTTTTAAAGGTATAACTTAAGTATCGTAGATCACAATTTTCATAAAAAAATCAAAACAGAAAAAAAAATGTAAAACCAAAATATAAATGCAAGTTAAGAAAATAGTAGAAGTGAGAAATGGTTTGAGATAATTTTTTTATCAGGAAACTCAAGAGAATTAGGACCATTAATTTTGCACTAATCAAACAATGACAAAATAAAATTTTTAATTAATTGATATATAAATAGAACTTGTAATCTGCTAAGAATAATTTTAAAAAACAAAAATTAAAGTGATATTTAAGCACTGTTTGGGGTCAATAGTGTTGCTTGGCTTTTTTTTAAAGGTCCAGCATTTAAGTTAGTCCATTTGGGATGACTTATCTTCACAGCTTCTAAGCTTGTGTTTGGACTAATTTATTTTTTTGGTTTTTTAATTTAAATACAAAAAAAAGTCTTTTTCTTATTAGGATTTTTTTAAACTTTTTTTAAAATTTTTTTTTTCACTTTTTCTACATGATTTGACATTTATTTTTTTTACAAAAAATTCAAAAAATTTAAAAGTCGCTAAAAGAAACTAGTCCAAACACATACTAAATCCACTCCAAAAAAGCCAATTGGCCTTGTTTGGGATAATTGCTTATTTACTTATTTGATGTTGCTTATTTTTATTTTTAGTGAATTTTTTTTCATTATTTAGTCAAACTAATATACTTTTAAATTTCTATCGTCGAGACGAGTTAAGAAAATAAGAACTTTTGATCAAAGTATAAAAAAAGTAAAAAAAAACAAAAATAAGTTAAAATAAATCAATGAGCCAAATTTTATGTGATTTTACTTTCGTCTTGAGTGAATTTTTTTTTCTTTTGATTAGAAAGTTTATATTTTGAGTTTATCTCGTCGAGACGATTCGAAAAAGTAAAAAAATTTCGTTAAAAGATGAAAATAATTTTATAAAGACAAAAATAAGCAAAATTCTTAAAATTTAGCCAAACAAGACGAATCTGTTCCTGGCAAAAGCCAACCACCACCTTAAACACATGCCAGACACATGCAATTACCATTTTGCCCCTAGCAATCCTTACCATCAGCCCCATCAGAACCCGGGGGGACCCTTTCCTTGTTACCGTTCCAATCTCTATTGCAAGTAATCGGATCCGACCGTTTCCTTTCCGTCGAACACTCAC
The DNA here is from genome assembly GCA_032270985.1 of Heliamphora pulchella. Taxonomy (NCBI): domain Eukaryota; kingdom Viridiplantae; phylum Streptophyta; class Magnoliopsida; order Ericales; family Sarraceniaceae; genus Heliamphora; species Heliamphora pulchella. The sequence goes on from JAULJZ010201854.1 coordinate 4,298, forward strand.
CACAGAGTTGCGACTTGCGATTGCTTCGGCATTTATCGACGATCTCTCAACCGTCACTATCGTCTCTAACACCTACAACGGTACTATGTTCTTCTTTCTAACCATTTTACATTTCTTCGCACACAAATCCGATTCCATGTCCAACCCTCGTCTTCTTCGTGTTCACATATACATTTCATGGGCCAGGTGTGCATCCATCTATTTGATGGTCTGTTACATGTATTCCTTCCATGAATGCTCACGTATTTTTTTTCTCTAAATTCGTAAATATCGGTTGTTATGTGCACAAATCGTACATCATATTCTCAAGTTCATCTGATGATTTTTTTTTATTTGCTTTTTCATTTTTGTTGTGGCTAAATGTTTGTCATTATATATATAAAAACTGATATGAATGATTTTACAAGTTTGATACATATTTAAATTTCATTTCGGATTCTTTGGAATAAGCAAATATGCAAATAACCTGATTAGTAATATTAAAAGTGCTGAACATATTATTCGAAGTTGTTACTTCCATCCATTCCTATTATTATGCTTTGTCATGGTACACGTATTTGCATTAATCCTTCATAATTCATACCTTCTTCATGGAGGATTTACTTGTTCTAACAGGGGTACATTTTAATCTTTTTAAGCTGGTGGATTTCTATATCATACTCATTGTAGCATTACTTACGAAATGGGCTTACGAACAGTTCTAGGTCAACTACATTAGCATTTGTTTGCAATCTGCTGTACATGCCCTGATTTATCAAGTACGTTACCTATACAATTATCTTACTTTCCTCGATAATGAATTTTGATTTCCTAACATTCTTGGAGTGGGCTCATATTTTTATTTCTTTTGTCGGAATCCTATCATTTCTAGTTTTTGTCAATAAGTGTTGGTGATTCTAGTAATTGCTATTTTCTGTTCCTTCCTGTCTTTGCGGTTCGAAAAATTGCAAGATGGCCGCTAAACCTGCCCCATATCACCCATCTCCCATACGAACCGGGCAAACCAATTAACATTCTCTTTGACACTCTACTGACACAAGAACTAAACTTTACAGGTGTCAAACCAATTATCTGCATGGTTTTATTAACGACTAAATTTTGTAGGAAACGATAATTTCGATTGTATTTATTTTCTTTACGGAATTGGTATTGGAAACCAAATGGTTGAGGCATAAAGAGAAGATGAAAAATTCTAAAACGAATAACACAACTCTTTTCCAAATGATTTCTTAAGAAGACAAAGACAGGGGACCAATACACGTAATAACTGACTAATTTTTCTCATCAGTGACCATGACATCTCGGTTGTCAAGTGCCACATTGGCTTTGCCCCGTAGGGTTTGCGATTGCAATTTCGGATACTGTATTATCAAGATTTCAAGGTCAAAAAACAACCCTGGGCGTGCGTACTTCGCTTGTCCACGCCTGTTGGTGTGTCATTTGCTAATTTTCAAGTTTCAATTTAATTCATCCCAACAATAATCCTTTCACGGTAACCAAAACATGTTCCTTTCATATCTAGTCATGCTCGAAGTGGATAGGTTGGTGTGACGAAGTACGGAAGATTGGGTCACACAGGTTAATTGGTCACTTGGTCGTTTCAAGTTGACGGTGTTGGTTTGGGGATATCTAAAAGCTAGGAGTGGATTTACATATCGCTCGAGCAGTGTGGTTCTGCAGTGAAATATCGAGAGCTCCCTTAGACCGCTCAGCGAACCGCTCGATACCACTTGAGCGGTCTGAGCGGGGTCGCACCTATTATAGCTGCTATGGTTTGTAGCAGCCATTAGTTTTTTTATATTCTTTTGTGATTCTCTTGTATTCTTCTCCCTAGAAAACTCTCCCTTGTAATCTTCCAAGGAATATAGTGAAAGTGTGATTCCGTGGATATAGGCACAATTTGTTGAACCACGTAAATATTTTGTTGTGATCGTGTTATTGTCTCTCTTTTTCTTTCTTTGTTTCTATTCTGTGTTTGTGCGTTTTTCGTCGTTCTTGAGTGGGATTTGAAATCGTGCTTTAATCCCAACAAGTTAGATACCGTAGCAATTTTCTATTATAGTTTGTATCTATTGAGGCTGTTGGCGTATTGTTTTTTGAAATTGACTAACCAAATTGTCTAATAAAAGTGAGATGGTTAGAATGTCGGAGATTGATACAGGGAAACGTATCGGCTAGAAGAACACTAGCATCGAAATCTACGAGCCTGCTTGAATTAGAGATTTCTCTCCAATAACAAACACAAATAAGAGGAAGTTCTCTGAAAATTATTATTAGTCAATAATTTGATTTTCCCTAAGGCATACATCACGAATTTATAGAAAACACAACCTACCCGTACTAGGAAATAAGCAAATAAAAGGCAGCAATTGCTTGCCAAGGCAAAAATAAAAGAAAATTGAAAAAATTACCAAATCATGAAAGATTTGAGTTAGGCTCAAATTCCAAAACTAGAATAAAATATAAGATTACTTAAAAAAAATCTAGACTTAAACGGATTTGGGAAGCTCTCGGAATTGGTAGGTCAAATCTTTCCTAAAATGGCAAATTTGACATTTCCAAAACCTAAACGTGGGAATTTCGCTGAAATTCATCATCAGTCATGGTGTAGTGATGAGCATTGCCTGTTGGGCTGTTTTCGATCAAGCATGGGCCTTCTGAGATGAATCAACCACTATTAGTCGTGCCTCTACTATCAGTGTTGGGCTTTTGGTGGTCATAGGCCTTCATGAACGAAAGGCCGAGTAGCTCTGCATTATTCTCCCCAACTTCGAAAGAATTCGCCCTCGAGTTTGCATATTCATTAGAAGTGCTATCTTCGCGATAAGGAATCAAATGCTTCACGTTAAAAATGTCTGAGGTACGGATATGACTTGGAAGATGCATGCGATAGGCATTTGGATTAATTTTCTGAATGATCTCATCAGGGTCAATTTTTCTTGCTGCCAGCTTGTTATACTCCCCAGCTAGATATTGATCTTTGGTAAGAACAACATATACACGAAATCACCCACATCAAATTCCACGAATTGTTGTTTTCTGTTTGCTATTTGCTTGTATTTGACTGCGTAGTTTTATAAATGTTGTTGGGTGAACTTGTGAATTTGCTGCACTTGTTCAATGAATTCCTCGGCTTTACCATGAATCTTTTTCAAATTTGGAATTGGGGCGACGTCAAGCGGGGATATCGATACAAGACCATAAACAATTTGGAAAGGTAGAAATCCAGTACTACGGTTGACAGAGTGGTTGATAGCAAACTCCGCTTGGCTTTAAACTTTTGATCCCATGTCTTCACATGATCACCGACAAGACTGCGAAGAAGATTTCCCAACGAACGATTCACCATCTCGGTTTGCCCATTCATCTGTGGGTGGTATCCAGTACTAAAATCCAGTTTGGTGTTTGCTAATTTCCATAAACAACGCCAAAAGTGGCCGAGGAAGCGCGTCTCTGTCTGACACAATAGAGGAAGGCAACCCATGTAAACGATAAACCTTTTTGAAGTACAATTGTGCCACCTTTACGACATCTGTGGTCTTCTTGCACGGGATAAAGTGCGCCTTCTTTGAGAATCTATCCACCACCACATAAATAGAATCACTCTCTTGCTGAGTACGTGGCAGCCCCAGCACAAAATCCATGTTGACATCCATCCACTGCTAAGATGGGATGGGCAGCGGGGTATACAGCCCGACATTTGTAGCAGTTACCTTGGACACTTGACAAATATGACATCCCTCCACAAATTTGTATATTTCTCGCTGCATGGAAGGCCAAAAATAAGAAGTTGCCACTAGCTCGTAAATCTTCTCTCTCCCCACGTGGCCTTCATTGTGCATTTCTTTGATGATCTTTAAACGTAAATTGGACTTAAGAATGTATAACTAATTTCCTTGGAACAAAAACCTATCATGGATATGGAATGATGTACACTCCATTGCCACTGTCTTATCAAGTATACTAGAAAAGAACGGATCAAATGTCGATAATTCACAAAACGTTTCAAAACCAAGTACCTTATTGCACATCATGTTTATGAAGGAGGATCGCCAACTAAGTGCATCTACCACACAATTCAACGCTCCAGATTTGTGCTTGATGACAACAGAGAACCGTTGGATATAGGCAACCCATTTGGCATGTCGATCAGAAAGATTATCTTGATTGTTCAAATATTTGAATACTTCATAATTCGAGTACAGAACAAACTCACTGTGGATAAGATAATGATACCAATGCTTCAAAGATTAAATTACAACATAAAATTCTACGTCATAAGTACTATACTGTAACTTGACACCGTTTAGTTTCTCGCTGAAGAACGCCATAGCTTGGAGTTTTGGCTAAGAATAGCCCTAATGCCCACCTTAGATGCATCGCAATGTAACTCGAACGGCTGTGAAAAATCTGGCAATATTAGAACGGGTGCAGACGTTAACTTCTGCTTGATCAACCCAAAGGCCACTGTCGCTTCATTGGTCCACATGAATTTTCCCCCTTTCATGCAGTTTGTAATAGGAACCATGGTACTGCTGAAATGAGGTATGAATCTTCGATAAAATGCTGTCAGTCCATGAAAACTTTGCGCATCGAATAAGGTCTTAGGCTGAGGTCACTGTCTGATTGCCTTGACCTTAGATTCATCCATTGAAATTCCATCATTGGACACTACATAGCTAAGGAACAACACTTTGTCCATTAAAAAAGAACACTTCTTTATTGCTCCAAACAACTTCTCTCTTCTCAGGACGATAAGGATTTCCTGTAAATGCTACAGATACAATTCTGGTATAGGACTATATATTATTATGCCATCAAAATAGACCACGATGGACTTACCAATAAACGGTTGTAGGGCTTGATTCATCACCCTCATGAACGTGCTTGGCGCGTTGGATAAACCGAAAGGCATAACCAACCACTCGTATAATCTCTCCCTAGTTTTAAAGGCAGTTTTCACTCGTCACCAAGTCTGATGCGTATCTGGTGGTATCCACCCTTCAAATACATCTTTGTGAACATTTGTGCTCCAGCTAATTGGTCTAACAAATTATCCAATCTAGGAATTGGAAACATGTACTTGACTGTTATTTTATTGATTACTTTTGTGTTCACGAACATCCGTCACGAACCATCTTTTTTGGAGTAAGTAACGTTAGTACTGCACAGGGACTTAGGCTCTCTTTGATGAAACCTTTGGATAACAGCTCCTCCACCTGCCTTCTCAGCTCCTCATGCTTTTTCGGACTCATTCGATAATGGGCCCTATTGGGTATATTCGAATTAGGCACCAAATCAATTTGGTGCTGAATCTCTCATAGTGGTGGTACCCTTCGGGAAGCTCTTTTGGGAACACATCACTGAATTCTGTCAACAAAGATTTAACTAATTCTGGAGCAGATTCAGAAATCTCGGAACTTTCCTTGCCATTCAGCACGAATATCAGTTTTGTCTTTTCCAACTCTTCCTTGAACTTTGGCCTCGATAGGAAATTTGTTCCCTCCGCAGCTTGTGGTTTGCAATCGGCCTCCTTGGTAGGTAGGAGTACAATCTTCGTGTCACCAAACATAAAATTGTAGGTATTCACACGCCCATCACGCTTAGCCTCACTTCCCTTCTTCAACCATGCTAGCTTGTAAGGATTCGGGTGTTGCTCTGTCTTTAAGCCCTACTTCTAGATCGCCTCTTCGGACGCTACATTCTCGCAATTGCCAGAGTCGACAACGAATCGGCACACCTTGCCGCCAATGGTGCACGTCGATTGAAAGATGTTGCGCTGCCACTCATATCCTTCTCGTGGAGCAAAACAAGCCCGCCGGACTACTAACAATGGTCCTTGGTCGCCAGTAACCTGCTCTTTTTGTACATCGGGATCTTCGAGATCATAATATGGGGTACATTCAGAATCTGCCTTCAGATCTTCTGCAGATTCTTCAGTCTCCACGAACAAGGCCTTCCCAGGTCAGTCGCTCTTTCTACAATCTGCTACTCGGTGATCTGGTTCGCCACACTTGAAGCACTTAAACCCAAACGGAGATACCCTAGTAGCTTGCGATGCTGTGGCTGATCTCGTTGCAGGCTGTGTGTTGGTCGAAACTGAATTCACCCATGCGCGATTTGAACCGCACCAGTTTACCCCAGTAGGTCAGCGACTGAACTGCTTTTCTAACTACAGAGCCTTCTGATGAGCATCCGAGATCGAATACACCAATTGTTCATCTGTTTCTGAAATGTCATTTCGGGCAATTAATTTGAAAAACTCTGTTGTATAATCATCAACAGAATGTGACCCTTGTTGTAGATTCTGTAATAACTAGTACATCAATCTTGCATAATTGTGGGGTAGAAAAGCAGCACACATGTGCTTCTTTAGTTTCTTCCACGAACCAATCTTCCCTTTTCCCTGCATTACTCAGGTGAGTTTGAGTTGCTGCCATCAAGCCGCAGCTCTACCTCGAAATCTCGTAGCCACCAAAAGAACTTGTTTGGCCTTGGGAACCTCTTTGAAATTCAGGATTTCTTCACTGATCCAGTCTAGGAACTCTTCTGGCGTTAGGCCTTCTTGGAAATTCGGCATGTCGATCTTCAACTCGGATTCCCAGTGTCTAGAATCATGGTCATTAACCACGACTCTTTCCCTCCCCCTCGGATGGTATTCAGCAAAAGGGTTGGAACCGTCATCAGTCAGTTCATCCTCCTCCTGAGGATGCGGGTTTGTTGGACGGCAGCGATTCACAACCTCCATGGCTATAATCCGCTCAGTCAACACGGTAATTGCATCACGGAGCTGTGTTAGTTCCTCCACTTGGGCACCTCATGCAAGGTTGTCTCGCTCATACACCTCTTTGACAACGACAAATTTGCCTCCTCGTCCCTTGTTAGCAGCACCTTCTCGTGCCATGGTCAGGTCTTGGACAAAGGTTAGGTTTTGATACCAACTGATGCAAAAAAGCGTATCGACTAGAAGGACACTAGCACTGAAATCCACAAGCCTGCTTGAATTAGAGATACTCTCTTCAATAACAAAACAAATAAGAGAAAATTCTTATTAATCAATAAACTGATTTTCCATAAGGCATACATCACAAATTTATTGAAAACACAACCTATTCATACTAGGAAATAAGTAAAGAAAAGGCAACAATTGCCTGCCAAGGCAAAAATAAAAGAAAATCAAAAAATTACAAAAAACGGAAAGATTTGAGTTAGGCTTAAATTCCAAAATTAGAATAAAATATAAGATTATTGAAAAAAATTTAGACTTAAACGGATTTGGGAAGCTCTCGGAATTGGTAGGTCAAATCTTTCCTAAAACGGAAAATTTGACGTTTCCAAAGACTAAATGTGAGAATTTCGCCGAAATCCATCATCAGTCATTGCGTAGCGATAAGTATTACCAGTTGGGCTGTTTTTGATAGAATATGGGCTTTCCGAGGCCAATCTACCATTATCAGGTCGTGCTTTTACTATCACTGTTGGGCTTTCGGTGGTTATAGGCCTAATGAACGAAAGGCCAAGTTGCTCTGCATCAGAGATGCTCCTAGATAGCACTTGGCAATGGCAAGTAATGCCTTATGAGCACCCAAAACTTTGTCCTCTTGTAGAATTTGCAATTCATCTGAATATGCAAGACCAAAAAAAATGGTGAAAAACCCAATAATTTTCAAAATTTTCTTTAGGTTATATTTCGTGACCAATCTAAAATAAAAAAATTTCATTTATGCAACCATGTGAGTCAATTATTTTTTTAATTAATTCATTTACGCAATCATGTGTGTTCATTTGATGCAAGAAAATGAGTCTTGAAAAAACACTTGTGTAAAACATTTTCCCATAAAACAAATCTTGTAAAAAGTATAAGATTATGCATTGCATGGAAGTTTAAAACTGAACTGTTTATCAACTTTCTAGTAAACTAAACAAGTAACGGAAACTAATTTCTTTATATTTTTCTTTTTTTTTTCCTTTTACTTTACTTCACTTTTTATTTTCCTATAAAACAAATCTTGTTAAAAGTATAAGATTATATATATACTACGGGAAAGTTTAAAACTTAACTTTCTATCAAATTTTTTGCAAACTAAACAGGTAACGAAAACTAATTTTTGTATATTTTTCTTTTTCTTTCTTTACTTTCACTTCACTTTTCTTGTGAGTTATTTTCTTGCATAATTTTCCAGACAAATGAACAGAGCCTTGCTGTATGTGAATTTGTTTTCGTTACCCATTAAGTTTGCAAGAAAGTTGATAGAAAGTTTAGTTTTAAATTTTCCTACGGTGCATAATCTTTATACTTTCTACAGAATTTGTTTTATGGAAAAATGTTTCCAGCAAGAAAAGTGTTTTACCGACACTCACATTTTCCTGCAATAACTAAACACGCATGCGGAAAAATAAAATGAATGTTTTTTCGTTTTTCTTTTAATTTCCCGTTAAATGAACGAAGCCGTAGTGTTCCAAATTTTTGCCCAATTTCTTTTATTTGAATTTTGGCTTATTTGGATTCTGCTGTCTTGTCTGAATCTGTGTATCATTATGTTTTGATGAAATTTTTGCGATTCTCGAAGCCATGCGACCATGCCATTGAGTTAAATGTATAGGTTAGAAACTGTATGGGTGTGTGGCATATGTATGTGTCAGACTGTCAGTACATTTATATCCACATATGCAGGAATATATTATTTGGGCTGACCTAAATACAATGGTGAAGTTGCTCCATTCTGGCCTCGGTGTCATGACTTCGATTAAATACAGGTTTATTCAGCCTCTTCACACACGGGTTAAGGCTATGTACATTTAACCTTAGTGACCTCACAATGGTGAGACTTGAGAGCCATGTGTATTGGGCTGTCCTTTTTATAGATCTATAGGTTTGGACATCCATGTCTTTGTTTCTTATGACAAAATGGCAAAACCATGTTGGTTCAGTGCTCTATTTCAACCAAAAAGTATATTGGGCTTTCATTGAGTGGCCTAAAAGTTGTCAGAATGTGTTACCAACCATGTTGATTTTCTATAAAGAATAAATTACTCCTTTTATATGTATGTAATTCAATAATTACTCACAAGTGACTACCACCAATTCCTATGCCACCAAATCCCAATAACCACTCCTGTAGTGGAGAAATCCAAAATTACATGATGAAATCCAAAGATGTCAGAATGTGTTCCTCCATTGACATGTCGTCTTCATGTAACTTCTAGCAACCATCTGTTGGTTTTGCCTCCAAGTGCCAAGCATCCCAAAATGATATCCTTATAAGCTTTTAAGTCAACCAATAGATCATTTTTTTTTGTTGTAGGAAAATGCCATTATTGACAGGATTTATTTTTGATGCAAACAGAATGTTATGAATCTTTTAGAGATTCTAAAATGTTGAAATTCTTGATGCTATTTATTATTAAATAAATAGGTTGGTTGTGAATATGATGGTATTGAATTGCATGTGCTTTGCCTTCCATTAATATTTGAGAATAGGGAATCTGGAAATGGTATTGAGAAGCCCGATGATTCAATTTCGGTTTTATACTTGATAACAATTTTGCACTTTCCTTAATATTGGGAAGGGTCCCTCGAAATAGTATGGGCTTTTGAGCTTCATCGTTCCATGATAATGAAAGACATGAGAGTGGTATTATCTACAGCATTCCAATCATCATCCCATGACAATCTCACATTTCCGGTGCTAAGCACATCAGGGTTTCATGTCCCTGCATTGGAAATCTGAGCACTTCGTAATTTTTTTTATGCACTCCAATGATAATAGCTGGTGCAGCAAGTACGCACTCTCAGCAGTTACTATTACAATTACTATTACAATTACTTTTTTTGGGGTTAATAGAGGAATGACAAGGCAGAGTCCTTTGGGACCCACTCCTGAGGTGTAAGTCTCTGGATACCTGCAATCACCCACAAATCACATGTATCAATTAAGTCAGAATGAGATCTTCCACCAAGAGTCGAACACAACATCTCTAAGTTTATTGTTGGTCCTAGTGAAGATCTTAAGCCGCTAGGCTATCCTATCCTGGCAGAGTATTATTAGGAATAGTTTTGTTTTCATTTGTGATGTGATCTGAATACATTCACACATTTTAACTTCTCTTGCAATTGTTCCATATATTGAGCTGTTCCTATGAAGGAGAGTAAAGTAAACTCACAAAATGTGCCATCAATTTGAATAAGGCTGAAATTTTGCTGTTACTTTAAAGTAGAGCAAACTCATGACAGAAAGTTTGAAATTTGTTGATATGGATTTGATAATATTCACGATGCAGGGAATGGGTTTTTGGACGCTACTAGAAGGTTGTTTGCTTCTTGCTAATGCACTGGCAATATTAAATGAGGAGCGTTTCCTCGTGCCTAGAGGGTGGAGCTTCCAGGAATTTTCGGGTGTCAGAAGAAATTCGCTGAAGGGGCAGCTGATAGGCCTTATTTATGCAGTCCAGTACCTGAGAATTCCTCTTTTGGTTGCCAATACCGTTGTCATTGTTGTGAAGCTGGTTTCTGGGTGATATTGCTTGGTACGTCATTGCCTCACAGCTTACAATGTTATTTTCACTTACGATGTGTTTTTCGAGTTTTAATCTGAATTTGTCTGTCCTTAAGAACTTTATTTATTTGAGAAGTAACTGGGAAATCTATGAAACTCTTTTAAGGGAAGGGAAATTATGTATTGGCTGTGAAATAGAATCAGTTTGTGGTGGTGACTTCATATTGGTGGTGTTTGGCAAAACTAGAGCTACTAACTTTTGGCTTTCTCCAATTAATTTTTAGCTAAAAGTTATAATCTATTTTAAACACCCATAATTTCTGCTACAAGCTATAATTATTTTTTTTCATCTATTTTAGCTACAAGCTACAATCTTTATCAAAAACTCGCAACTTTTGCTACAAGTTATAATCTATAAACTACTAGTTTCAGCAATCCCAAACACCACCATTATGGACTGTCAAACCCATCCTCATATACAGAGGGATGGATCTATAACAGAATTTGTCGTCTTGTGGTCGGTCGCCTGCACAAAATTACTATGATTTTCATGAATTCTTGTGATGAAAATTCAAGAAAAAGACTTGTGCTTTTTATTCTCTGTGTATTATTATGATACAACTTCAGTCTTATATATTGATATTTCTCTTCTTTTACAGTTGTATGCCAGTCGGCTAATTAATAGAAATCTTAACTAACTTTATCCTAACTAACTTCAGTTTGTATCTGCTGCATTATGGCTTATTGATCCTCAACTCATCTACACTTCAGCTCTGTTGCATAGCTTCGGTTGGCTTCAGCTGCATTACTTTGATTACACACGTCTTCTATCACCCCCCCTTAAGCGAATGGGAGCTGAAAAGGCCATGAGCTTGGACTGTAAGAATCTGAATCGAGCTGAAGGTAAAGCTTTGGTGAAAATGTCTGCTAGTTGATCACTGGAAGCAACATGCTGAACTTGAATTCGTCTGGCCAGAACCTGTTCACATACAGAGTGATAGTCTACTTCGATGTGCTTAGTTCTTGCATGAAACAATGGATTTGAGGCAAGTGCTTGAGTAGAGAGGTGGTCACACCAGAGAACAGGAGTAGAAGTGAGAGGAATATATAAGTCCTTAATGAGCATTTGAATCCAGGCTAATTCAGAGGCAGCTAAGGCCATGGCTCTGTATTCTACTTCTGTAGAAGATCTGGCCACTGCACACTGCTTCTTGGAGGACTAGGAAATTAAATGAGCAAAGAAAAATGCAGTAACCAGATGTGGATTTTCTATCATTTGTGTCCCCAGCCCAATCAGAGTCTGTGATGGCATTAAGGGTAAAATTGCTGAGAGAAAATTGTGGACCAAAGTGAATGGTGCCTTTAAGATATCTAAGGATTCGTTTGACAGAGTTGAAGTCACCCACTGTTGGAGCATGCATGTGTTGACACGCTTGATTTACTGCAAATGCTAAATCAGGTCTAATGACTGTTAAATACTGTTAGGCCCCCACAATACTTCTGTAAAAAGTAGGCTGAGTCAAAGGAGTAGAGGAATGTTGAGCACTGGTTTGTTTAAGGGATAGAGGAGAATTATATGGTTTGCAATCTGCATACCAGCATTAGATAAAATGTCCAGAGCATACTTCTTTTGATATAGAAAATATCTGAGGAGATTTTGCAATTGAAACACCAAGAAAGTAATTAACATTTCCAAGATCTTTCATGGAGAAGACTGTATGCATATGTTGAATTAAAGAGGCAATATGAGAAGGGTTGTTTCCAGTTAGAAGTATGTCGTCAACATAAACTAAAAGAACTGTGATGGTGGTAGAAGTGTGTTGAATGAATAGAAAGTTATCACATTGACTTTGATGAAAGCCCACTGATAAAAGATAGGAGGAAAATGTAGAGAACCAAGCTCTTGGAGCTTATTTGAGACTATATAAAGCTTTATGAAGCTTACAAACAAACTGAGGTTTGGAAGTATCAACAAAACCAGGTAGCTGAGATAAGTAGTCTTCTTCATGTAGCTTTCCATGCAAGAAGGCATTTAGAATGTTTAGTTGCTTAATCTGCCAATTGAAATGCAATGCTAGACATAGTAGAATTCAAATTGTGGGCTGTTTGGCTACGAGACTAAAGGTATCCTCAAAATCTACTCCTTCCTCTTGTAAATAACCCTTGGCCACCAATCGAGCTTTGAATTTTGCAACGGAGGCATCAGAATTCTTTTTGATACGAAAGACCCATTTGCAGCCTTTAACATTCTTGTGCAAAGGTAAAGGGACTAAAGTCCATGTGCCCTGTGTGAGAAGAGCTTGATATTCTTCTTCCATTGCTGCTTTCCAGTGAGGAGAATTAAGAGGCTGTTGAACAGTAGTTGGGTTTTGTAGGAATTTGTTCACTAGCATTGTTTGGCAGAGATGAGACAGAGGCATTTGGATAGGAGGATGGAAAGGCTGCAAGGCATGTGGGCTTTTTAGGTTTAAAAATGCCTACTTTAGCTCGAGTCACCATGGGATGAATATTGGAATTAACAGGGGTTGGTTGAATAGAAGAGGATGTAGATGGAGTGGCATTCTGTGGAGATAAAGAAGGATTGACATCAGAAGAACTATAGGATGTGGAAATTTTGTGGGGAAAGGGTATGAGTATGAGTCTTTGAGATAGGAGATGCTGAAGAGAGGTGACTTTTAGAGGCAGGCCAAAAGGACCGAAGGCTAGACAAAGTGTGAGAATTGGAAGACCGAGAAGAATTTTGAGAAGGATGGAAAGGGAAACATGTTTCATCAAATACAATATGTCTAGAGATATAGATATGGTGTTGGGATCTAAACACCTAGATCCTTTGATTGTGGGATGGAATCCAATAAAGATGCAAGGTATTGATCTTGGCTGAAGTTTTTGTTCATTGTAAGATCTGAGTCAAGGAAAACATCGATACCCAAAACCTTTGAGAAAATGGAAATCAGGAGTTTGATGAAACAATGCTTCAATGGGTGTTGAATTCTTTAACTTTGAACTTGGTAATCTGTTGATGAGAAAAGTAGCTGTAGAAATAGCATCAAACCAGAATGAAAGAGAAAGATGTGATTGATGAAGTACAATTTCAGTTTCTACTATGTGCTTATGTTTCCTTTTTGCTACTCCATTTTGAGAGGGAGTGTAAGGGCAGGTAGTTTGGTGCACGGTACCTTGAGACTTGAGAAAAGAGTTGAACTTGTGACTAACAAATTCTTTACCTCCATCAGTTGTAAAAATTTTGAGAGTAACGGTGAACTGATTTTCTGCATGTCTTAAACTCAAGGAATTTATCAAAGGCTTCGCTTTTGTAATGTAGAGGAAATGTTCAAGAGAATTTACTAAATTCATCAACAAACAATCTGTGGCTTTTTGCAACACAGCAATCAGTACACAGGTGACTGATTTTATTTTTGACAACATGAATTTGAAATTTATTTATTATATGATGAAATTTTGCTGAGGATGGAGATGTCCTAGTCTTTTGTGCCAAGTTGACTATGAGATTTGTGTGATGAAAATGAGGATTGACATTATTAGTATGACAATGAAATATCATTTTCGTTGTGTGTCAATTGTAATATGTGGATATATTTGTAAGAAAATGGTGATTTTTTTAAAATGTTATGCTCTTCTCATTTATACAGTGCTTATTTTTGTGCATTATAGGAATGTCGTAATTATGTTTTAATATTATTTTCATGATGAACTAGTATTCTTATGTTTTGTTGTCAATATATTCTTACAGATTTGATATATATTTGGTTCGGGTATGGAAACACTTATTATCATGATGTGCAAATTAGATGGTGTTATTGTCGGTATGCAGATACATTCGAATTGAAACTATGATAAATTGATTTAGTGTAATCGTGATAAATAGAAAAGTATTGATGGTTGCTCCATATCAATGAAATATTCATTTCTCGGGCACCCGAATTGTTTGTTGGATAACAATGATGACGTAGCAATAATGTTTTCAATGCTTTCTTCAAAGGGAATAAAGCAGGTTGATGTTGTTAATGACTGTAATAGTGGGGGAGAGTTGCAGCAATGTGAATGGGAATTACAGTAGCGGTGATGATTCTATAGGTTTGGATGCTACTCAGATGGAATGGAGATTGAAGTACGATAAAAGTAAAGAGATTATGTCTTCTTTTTGTTCGTATACAGAAAATGTACTATTATCATCACCCTGAGCACGAGGTATTATTGTTGTTGGTCAGAAGTTTGAAGGAAGTGTTCAGCTGTTTTATACCGTGTTATGTAAGTAAGCAATTGAGTACAGCTTTGAGTTTGTATATGTTAAGAATGATTGTACTCGTGTGATTGCTCATTGTTCATACAAAGGCAACGGTTGTGGGTGGCTGGTCCATGCAAGGATATTGCCAGTTAACAGTTACTTTTACATTAGGAAGTTGAATAATGTTCACACTTGTGGTTTAGTTGTGAGAACATCAAAGAATAGACGTATGACTTTTGATTTGGTTGGCGGGTTGATTATCGACGGTGTGTGCTCTAAATCTCCTAAGCGATCAATTGATGTCCTATCGGAGTTCAAATCGAATTATGGCCTGAATATCAGTTATCATCAAGCTTGGATGGGGGTTGAGAAGGCGAGGGGCAAGATTTTTGGGGATTATTCATTGTCTTTCGATCGGCTCCGTTGGTACGTTGATGCAGTTAGCAGCAGCAATTCTAGTAGTTCTATTGTTCTCTAGTGTGATCATTTCACCATTTATGCCAAGAGGATTTTTGTTGCATTTAAAGTTTGCATTAATGGGTTCAATCATTGT
>JAULJZ010201864.1:0-19592 GCA_032270985.1 Heliamphora pulchella
CCAATTAAAGACGATTATTTATAGAAAATAAATTATGAAAATCATCAAAATCAATTAAAGAAGCCCTTGGGCTAACAGAATTGTATAACAAATATTCTTCCACCTGTTACCATAAACGGTAGGAGTGTTGATCCATTACTT
Organism: Heliamphora pulchella; assembly: GCA_032270985.1. Classification (NCBI taxonomy): domain Eukaryota; kingdom Viridiplantae; phylum Streptophyta; class Magnoliopsida; order Ericales; family Sarraceniaceae; genus Heliamphora; species Heliamphora pulchella. Next base: position 142 of record JAULJZ010201864.1, read on the forward strand.
TGTCCTGCTACTTGAGAAACTAATATAGAACTGTCAATCCAATATTGGGTTGTTGCAAGACGATCAATTATTTTAGTATTTGTCACCTTTTGCCACCTCATATGGATCTCTAACTATGAATTCCAAATTTCCTGTAGATTTCAAACACCAAATTTGGTGTGGTTGATAAAAGTATTCTCGTTCTTGCCATCCCACAGTGTTAGAAATCTAGAATGTAAAATATTTTCCTCATCGGTAGTTTTTTACTACATGAGAGCATAGTTTTAATCATTGCTGAAAAAGACATCCAATTAATGGGTTCTAAAATTTGGAAATAACTGGATTAGTAATCCCCATGTGATATTTTATTCAAACCATTGTTCATGATTTATGAGAAGAGTTAATTTAGGAATATTTTCTCTGATATTAATTTTGAAATAATATCATAAAAGAATTTGTTTAATTCTTTCCAAATGATCTTCAACGAGATAATGAATTTTTTACAAAAGTTCAACGGTAAAATTGCTCTGACTTTTTCGTAAAGATAGATTCTTTTAATCTTTTCAAAGACTGAATCTGAAAAATAATTTGATATGATATCCGCTAATTGAAAAAAATTGTTTATTTTGTCATATCTAAAATCTTCGTTCCAATTTATCTGTTTTATGATATTGAAACAAAGTTTCTGAAGGGTGTCTAGCTTAGCTGATTGCTCTACTAGTTGAGTTGCCAATTTTCCCATATGTTGCATGAATTTCACTTTATTCTCTCTAATGTGATTTTCCAGACGCCATTTAACTCATTATAAATAATCTAGGGATTCCAGGATTATAAAGATCTTCAATTTTCAATTCAATTGGTTTAGAGGGTACAGGTTTTTGTGGTCTGTGAGGTGGAGTACCATAAAAAACTTTTATAGATTTGATTAAGCTGTCAAAAGATCTATAATATGCTCCAAGATGCTATATGCTCCAAGATACCGATTAATTTGCCTGTGGCATTTTCGCCATGTCACGTAGATTCCTAGTTGGAATCCAGCATAAACCACATAAACCTTTTCTTCTCGAGGTATTTTTGCATCTTTAGCAATTGTAACCCATTCTCCTTGATAAGGCTATTTACCTTTGTCCATTCTCTTTGCTAGAAATTTTTGCTGCAACAAATTAGTAACTTGTTTAGTTAACTAACTGGTGAAGTGATTTCTGCTAAAAAAATCTACAACAAAATTGCTAGTATCTTAAAGATGTTCTATAGCAAAAGTAAATTCAGAAATTTCGTTATACCAACTAAGCTATCTACCTTGATCAATAGCTCTTTTATTAACTAAAAAGTCTTTAACTGCTTTATTATTAGTTCGGACAATAAAATCTTCTAGGGCTAAGAAGATACGAAATCTATGGCTAATTTTACAGCTAATAATTCTTTTTCAAAAATAATATATTTATGTTCATTTGGTTTAAATGTACCAAAATTATATCCACAAATTAATTCTTCTTTTTTGAAGGATTTTTGGAGTAAGTTTTTCTAACTCTCATTCCATTAATTTCTTTAGGCATCTCTAGTTCTTTCCATAAAGATGCTAGGATTGTTTTTAAAATGCATCCCCAACAAGTGATTGACGTATCTACTTTTAGAATTAATTTATCACCTGTTTGAGGTAAATAAGCATCGGGTAATTTTTGAATGTCGGTTTTGATTTGTTTAATTAATGCCACATCTATATCATTCCATTCAAAAAACGTACTTTTTCTTAGTTTGATTAACCAAGTTTCAATTTTTGAAATATTTGTAATAAAATTTCTTCCATAATTAAGAAATCTCAAAGGGCTTTGTAATTGAGTTTTATTTTCAAGAATATTGAGAAAATATCTTACTTAGAATATGCTCTTGAAATTTTAGACCTTTTTAATCTAGAATAATCCTTGAGGATTCAATAGATTCTTTTTCTATCTTAATCTTTTTGGGAGATAAAATTACTCCATGTTTTTGAAACTTGTCACAGAGAATTTTTAAATGACTTTTATGTTCTACCTGGGTTTTGGAAAAAATCAAGATATCATCAATATAAACCACACAAAAAATCTTGAAGGTGTTTAAAAATTATGTCCACCCATTGTTGAAAGACTTGTGGTGCAATACTGAGGCCAAAAGGCATAACATTCCAATGATAATGTCCTCTAGGTGAACTAAATGCAATCAAGGGCTTTCACTCATCAGTTAGTTGGATTTGCCAAAATCCGCTTTTACAATCAAATTTACTAAAATATTTTGATCCTTTTGTTAAGGAAATTAAAACATCTTTTCAAGGAATAAAATATCCATCAAACTCCAAGTGATCATAGAGTCTTTTATAATTGACTACCATTCGAGCTTTTCCTCATTTAAGTTCAACATGGTTTCTAACTATAAAAGTTGGACTGGAATGAGGGCTATTGGTTTCCTCAATTATTGTTTTATCCAATTATTGTATTTGAATATCAAATTCATCTATATCTTGTCTGGTATAAATCATTGGTTTTACCCTAATAATGACGTTAGGATCTCGCAACTGTAAACTACAATCTCGAGAACTTCGAGACCATAGTTTTAATGGATCTTCACTAAAATTCTCTTTTAGAATTTTATATATCCAATGTGATTCATCAATGGCTTTGATAATACGAGTCATTGCTCCACGAGGCAATGGTGCAAAATTTTTATCACAAACATATTTTGTGTTGTTGTTATTAGGGAATATGAATTAACACATTTGTTATGCTTAAGGCAATTCCTTTTTCATATATGTGCATAGGAAGATATTGATAGTTAAAATTATTTCCTAAGAGGAAAAATCTGTGCACACAAGGAAAGCAAATTATTTTTGGCATAATGAATTTGCTATCACCTAACTAAATAGTTATATTTTTTTCTTTAAATTGATTGATGTGTGATTCCCATCAATTCCTATGACTAGAATGGGATGCTTCATTAAAGTTCATTTTTCTTTTAGAATAGCATTCCATTTACAATAACTTATTGTAGCTCCTGTATCTATGAGGACATTTAGGAAATAAGGTTATAACCAACAAAATTAATGTTTCCATTACATAATTATATCTTTTCTTCCCTAGATTAGGAAAAAAAAACTACATTTTTTGTTTGAAAATGAAAAATTTGTGCTGATTGTATCACTTATTTATTTTTTTCATTCCTATATGACGTTCCGGATAATATAGGAATTAGAACATTTTTAGTAGCAACTTTATTTTTGCTTCTAAATTTGCTAAATGATCTTTGCGAAAAATTTTCCCATTTTGATTAATTAGGATAAAAAAGTTGCCAAACATTTTTTGGTTAGGCATTATTATGAAAATACAAATTTTTTCCTAAAATCTACATTTCTAAAATTTCAGGATTAGCTCTAGATGGACCTTCATCTATTAGATATGAAATTAACCATTGTTTTGGAATTTCAAGATCTGTCCATTTCATTAATCTTGGTTGAATTATATTATCTAATGATCTGGGTTCGAATATTTCAACCATTTGTCTATCTATAACTTTCATAGAAGTTTCGGATTGTCTAGTCAATTTGTGAATTGTTTTTCACTGATTGATAAGCCATTAGAATTTGATTTCATATTAATTTCTTTTGTTTTGATCCTTATTCAGACCATATCTTCCAAATTTGGATCATTGATGGAAATAAAGTAATTTGGTTTTATGTTATACATCATTCGCTAAATTGAATTGAATTGAATTCCTCCAATTATAGCCTTCATCGAGTCATTGCATCGTTTATCAAAAACTACAGCTAAAATAGAGGAATGAATTCTTTGTCAGAATAGAGCATTCATCCATACTTGAATTAATCCAATATGAATATATCGCACTTCAAGATATTTCTTTTTCCGTCGTGCAAATTTTACTTTGTCGAAAAGAGTAACATCCACTCTCCCGTCGCCAGATAATTTTGCAGTGGTGTTTCCACTATATTGTTCAAAAACTCTAGCCAAGAAAAATGAAAATTTTGGGAGTTCATAAATTTCATCTTTTTGACTTCTTGCAGTTTCTCAAATTTTTTGAGTTTTTTTATCGGTGAAAGTTATTTTTTCGCCGATTACATCCCCAAGATGTAAGGTGGCTAACTCGCTTAGGGGGCCTTGTTGTATATAGTTCCCACTTGTTCTTGTTCTTGGTCTTGCATCATGAAGATTAGTTCATCCGATTCTTCAACATAATTTTCATCTTCGCTTTCTATTTCATAAAGAACTGACTCTTCATCAAAAATATCTTCCCCAAAGAAGATTTGCAGTTCTTGTTCTTCAAGAACTTTTATCATTTTCTTTGCACTTTTTTCCTTTTTTAGGACATTCCGGTGCATAGTGTCCTTCCTCATTACATATATAGCATTTACAAGTTTTCTTTTTTGAAAAACTAGTAGCTTTCTTTTTGCTAACATACTTTTTCTTTTTTGAAAAAGTTTTATTCTTCCACCATGGTTTCCACTTAAACTTTTTTTTATGGAATCCTTTCCTGGGTTGTGAAAGAGGACACCTAATTTTCCAAAAAAATTTTAAGAATCTTATCACAGCACACTGTTGTTCATATTTAGAGGGGTTATTTGATTTTTGACCTGTTTTGTTTGCTTTTATTTCTACACATTGATCGGCTATCAGTCTCAAAACAAAATTAATTCGAAAACCTATAGTCTTCTTCATTTCCTAATTTTTTGATAAAATTGGGAAAATTTTTAAAGCATAACTCATCCCATGGATTTGGGAGTTTGTAAAAAAATTAATCAAGCCAATGTTTGTTGATTGGTGGATCAATAAGATAAAATTTTTTAAACATTGTAACATACTCTTCAAAGAGACAAATATTACATAATTCTAGCTTTTATAAACTATAATTTGCATCTTCTTGGAAATTTGTTTGTCCTACAAAATCACATAAATTTTCTTTTATGATTTTTGCAAATTCATTTAGAATTTTATCAAAAGGAAATTACTTAGTAATGCCTCTTTTTGAGTTTTTCCTTATTCTATTTTTTCCTGCTATCGTAGCCATTGCAAAGCATCACCATGAAGTGTTGCTGCAATGTAATCAAGATTTTTTTTTGTCCAAGTATTTTTATAATTTGTTATAACGATGGGCAAAGATTGTGCCCCAATCGTCGATAGCTACCATTTGATCTTGAAATGGAATATGTGTTAAATCCAAATACGTTCCATTGTTATATTGGATACTAATGCATGTCATCTTTTCTAAAAAGCATTGGATTTGGTGTTAGGTTGGAAGAACTTGAAGTATCAGGTTTAACTTCGTTAGTATACATAAGTTCTCCCATGTTATAATTACCAAAGAATTCTAGGTGGAGTGGCTCCTCTGCCTTTCTCTTTCCTTTTGAAGTGATAAATTCTTCGTTCAATTCCCTGTTATCTACAGGTTTCTTGCTCCATCTCTTTAGAAGAGGATGACTAATTATCATTATCGGACAGCATATTAATTTCATAATTCAAATGTCTTAGAAGATCTTCATGTTGAAGATATGTTTCTTGTATCTATTCTAACAATTTATTTTGTTCCTCAATTCCTAACTGAGGATTTTTATACATGTGCCTCCAATAATCTATAATTTCAACAATATTATCATATTCAATTTTATTATAGGTTTTGGACTGAAGTACCATGATATCTTTGATACCATAATATAGCTTAGGGATTGTGTTATCTCCACAATGATTCAGTCCATCTTGTTTCTCAATGGATATGGACTCTAATATTTTTATTAGATCTTCTAGTTGTTATTTGGTTTCAACTTTTAAGTTAATAATGAGAATAGTTCCAAAATTATCTATTTTTTATTCAATTGACTCAACTCTAGTTTCTAAATAATTTTGATTTATATATTAATTTTTTCCTATTTTGGAAAATCAAGAATACAATAAATCAAAAATATTATTTAGACTAGCACAAACATTACAAATAGATGCAGTACTTTTATCGATATGCAAAATATGTTCATAATTATTTTTAAGATTTTCAGTTATAGATCATAATACATCTTTTGAATTAAGTGTCATTACAGATTGTTATTGGTACCTAAAACCCTCATAGTTTTGTTTGGTGCCTAAAACCTTCTCGTGAGAGTTCAAATGAAAAATGCTATAAGAAACTTACAACGTTTACTATCAAAGGATATATGGGATTTGACAAATTCGAAACATATAGGTTTCATGACAACTATAAATGAAACAAGTAATGACCAAAGAGATATGTTATGAAAAGAGAATAATATATTTACTTTAACTTTACAGACTTGAGCTCTTCACCAAGTGGAGAGACTTTTTTTTGTTTACTACTACTACTACTACATCTGGCTCTTATATCAATTACAAAAGAAGCAGAAAGTTGGAAAGTTGGAAAGTTGGAAAGTTTACAAGAGCAAATGCTGGAGAGAATTTACAATGATAAAATTTGAAATCCGAATGTTTTGATGTCACTGCTTATGTAGACAGACAAACTAATACACCAAATGGAACAGAGGCACGCACAAAGGGGATGCAATGCACAACAACAAACGTGAATTGATACGATAAGATTTGAAATCAATACCTCCTACAACCAAAACCCATATTGCCAAGTTAGAAAGACCAATTGTCCCAAAAGCTTAAGTTGTTAGAGACGACACCTAACAATGCATATCAAACTCTCACATTCTCACTATTAGGATGAAAGAAATAGAACCATACGTCAATGGACTCTTATTCATAACCATCTGGAGTCACAGAGTAGTAGTGATAAACTCTAGTGTTATAAAAAATAAAAAGTAAGAATAAACCTACTTGGTAATTGTCCCATCGACATCTGAGACGACTACATGAGTGTCCCATTTCCACAAGTATATTCTAGCATCAACCTGTTAAGTAAATACTTTAGTGAGAGAGAGAGAGAGATCCAACTAGAAAAAGAAAAGTTGCAAATTGCACAATGCATAACAGGTAACCTGCTGTGACCCTAGCATCGAAGTTGAGAAGGTAAATGTTATGGTGTTCTTCCCTTCCTTCAGATTCAAGGACGCCAACTGTTCAGGAGTTGGAGTGATTGCCCTCACTTTTATCCTCTTCACCTTGAATTTAAGAACATCCTTTTCCCCATCCATTACAGTAGAGTTCTCCAAAGTATTTTCAGCCTCGAAACTTCTGGTAGAGTTTTGAGCTGGTTGGGTAGCCTTCATGCTTTTTGATCTTTTGAAAGTAAAAGGCCAAACCCTCCAACTTCCATCAGTAGCATTAATGCCTATAGGTGAATTGCCTGCAAAAGTGTTCTCAACTTGGTCAAGAGGTCTCATGTCAAGAGGTCTCGTGCCTTTTGCTTCAAATACACGTTCACTTGCAAATGAAATTATCCATAAGACAATAGGTGCAGTCTCATTCCATAGGAAGTAACGGCCAACAATTCTGACTACCAGCCTATTGCACTTTGTTCAAGCAGGAACCTAAAAAGTAAATTTATCCCCACACAATTTTTAAGCATCAAATACCTGAGAACTGGCATCAGCCTCCAACCCTTCAGATAACAGTGTGTTTGTATAAAGATATCTCTGCATGAATTACTGGGGTATTTGACTTATCAAAGTTCATTGCTTATACGAGTGTTTTTTTTTTTAATTGTTTGTTATGGTTCTGGGCTTATATGAGTGTTTGGACACGAGAGGAAATGAAAATTTTCTATTTTCAATTCCAGGGACATTCACATAGGGGTACACATCAATCCTTAATTGAGATCTTAACCAACAAAAATGGAGTTGTTTATGAAAAAGGAAATAACATCATTTCTCCATGTCCAAAAATCAACTTATACATAATATGAAAAGTAAAAAGAGGCTTTTCCTATAAAACTCAGTTTTTCATTCCAATTAAGTGTCCAATCAGCTCTCAATTATGTAAGCTTCAATCTATAAAGGGCATATAAGCATGTAGTTCTCTTACCAAATTCAATGTTGGCAGGTCCATTTTTGAGCTCCCCTGAAATATGAGCATCGTCAACAGTTGGTTGTGCTAGGGATACTTGATCATCTTTCTCTGCATCTGACGTTATACAGCCTGAAAGTTCTTCTCTGATTGGTGTCCACTTCGGGGATTCGGTATTTGCATCTAGAGAATGACGCAGGGAAGGATAAAGATCATCTACAACAAAATCATTGGAGTGAGACCACATATTGGGGAAAGATTTAGCCATCCTCCCGAAGTCCTCCCCAACAACTTTACTAGTTCTAGGAATACTAATGCAACTTGAGACTATTATCGACTTTACTCTGAAATCTTGAACATCTTTTAGCGGATTCTCTCGAACATCATTTAGCATATTCTCTTGAACAAACTTTTCTGAAGATGAAAATGGGTCGTCATTCGGGTAGATTGATTCAATGACTGATTCACTGCATTTCAAAATAACCGGGGGATCATCTTCTTTCCCCACAAGATTTGAAGGAATTGAATCAATGCACTTAACCTCCCCATGATTGAAATCATCAGGATCACCAAAAAGGAGTTGCTCTTCCTCTGAACTTTCCAATGGTGAAACAGTTGTTGCCTCCGTTGCAGAACAATCACCCCTAAATTCTCGAGAAACACCAACAGGGTTTGACAAATTCTGGAGATTTCTTATCATATCTACATCCCTCGTATTTTCTCCTCCTTTTACCTCATAAATTGAGTTGTTGAAACCAGAAACAGGGTAAATGCCACTTGACTCAACCTCTTTTAATGAATTTATTTGGTCAACGGTCACCATTTCAGTATCTGTTTCATTCACAATAATATTTGTAGATGATTTTGAAGGAGTTCCCCCACTACCACGAATCTGTGTACCACTAAAGCAGTTGTCACAGTCCCCATCTGCTGGAAATTGAGGAAAACCCAAAGGTTCTTTTGCTACAAATAAACTAGTGACTTGTACAGAACTAATCTCAGATATTGGCTCAGCTGTCTCGTCAAGTGTTTTGGCATGTACACAGACTTCCACACCTCTGCTACAAGAAACCTTCAAAGTTTCATCTGTTTTTCCACCAGAATCGTCCAATCCTATCACAGAGCTCTCTAATATCTCACTATAACCAAAAGCTTCAAGTCTATCTGCTCCACTTTCCTCCTCGCAGAGACCATTGCCTGGTAAAAGAATGTCTTTCTCCTTAAATACCCGTTCTTCATCAAACCCGGCAGAACCTGGATCACGATTTGTGGTCTTAGAGATGAAACCCTTAGCATTCTCGTCATGATTTGCATGCACTACACCTAACTCATCAACCTCTTTTACTGTTTGAGAATTCAAGTCATAATTTTCTTGCATACCACTTTTACCTAAACTGGATGTTCCAATAATGTGCTTAGGGTCTAAACATGACATTTCCACACCCAAATCCTTATCAGAACTCCCCAGTTTTGGAAAGCCAACCCAAGAACTATCATCCAGTCCATGGTCATGAATACCAATTTCTTCATGCAACACTGGATGATGCAAACTATCTACCTCGTTATCATGCAAAGGTGAGTCCATCTCGACCTGTCCCTCATTGATAGGTAAACCCTTATCCAATTCACACTTCGAGATTTCTAGTGCAGGAAACTGTGATGCATTATCTTTCTTGTGTCTGCTAAATGCAAGATTGGTAGACCACTTCGCCTCCAACAGGTCAGCTGCAATCTCGGCACGCTCCAATGAATCTGCTCTGATAACACCAGGGTTGTCCTCCTCTGCCCGACTCCTATCCTCCTTCATTGACTTCCTTCCAAAAACAAAACCCAGAATACGAGACCTGCTGGAACTTGTCCTAGTCAAAATCTTCCCATTGCCTATATCAATCTGAGTAACCAAATTGGACTGATCAGAATCAAAATTGCAACTTTTGAATTTCATCGGCCTCTCAAAAGACTGCTGCCCGTTCATCTCCTCACCAGAATGAGGATAAAATACAGAATCCCCTTCTTCACCATCCACCTCCCTGAGAAAGTAGGCTTCCCCTTTATTATCCAAATACATATGGAAATCTGCTTGGACTCCATCAACACTTATGGTGACTACCTTCTCTTTAGACTTTAGAACCCCTTGAAATTTCCCAAACCGAACATACCAAGGTGATGATTTGAAGCTCCCGTCTTGCTGTTCCACCACAATGATATCTACAGCACCACCAAATGGATGAAAGGGGCCAGAGACGGAATAAACCCCCCGGGTGATATAGCTGCCAAGCCTCCCCACCGTGTACATCTTCCAAGAAATCAATTTTCTCCGACCACCCAGATCACAAAATCTCAAAACCACTTCATAAATTACCCATCAATTGATAGCCCACCCTCCTAGCTCAGAAGTTATCTCCCATTACTCAAATAGATCAAGTCCGAATTCCAAGAACAAGAGTATCACAAAGTTCAAGAAAATATTACAATTCAAGAACCCAATTCGATCGCCCTCCTCATAGCAGCGGCAATCAAATGAAATAGAGGATATTTATATTGAAAAATCAAGATCAAACCCAAGAAGCCACGAGTAAAACTCGTATAATTACCCCACCGCGAATTCAAATAAAAGAGACAAAAAGGCAAGAGACTGTCTTTATCAAGAACCACAGATCAAAAAAAAATCACAGGAATGTACAATTCGGAGGCGACCCATACAACGAGAACTAAAAAGAAGGGAAAAAAAAGGGCGAACCGCCAAGAGATGGGGGTTGAAGCACAGTTGAACTGAAAAGCATATTCGCTTTTGGATTATTCGAATGTGCCAAATGTACAATGATCAGGACATTCCAAATAAAATAACGCGGTATATAACACTACAGATTATAGAATCACCGAAGCCAAAAAAAAGGTTTCAATCAAGAAGACGGACCTGGAGAGAAGAAAGCCAGTCTCGAGAAATGGCCTAGAACTTTCTCACGCGATGGAGAGAGAGAAAGAGAAGAGAGAGTGAAATATATATTGGATAGAAAATGGCGGGGTGCTTTCTTGGAAAAGTCGATAGAAAGATTGATGATGGGTCGTGACAGGTCTGATGGATTGAATGAGTTAGGTGCTATGGTTTTCATGTGGCTACTTAAGATGATGGTTTTCGGATGTACTTTTGTGTGATTAAAATTTTGGGGTTTTAAATGGGATTTTATATATAACAATATTTGTAAAAGATTTAATCTCATTTTAAATATATTTTAAAATTAAATTTCATTTTATATTGTTATATCTAATATATTCATAAATTTTATTTGAATACAAAACATTGGAGAAAATTAGAAGACTACCTACTTATTTCTTTAAATTGAGAAATTTTTTTATTTCAATAGAAATAAAAAATGAGAAATTAAAAAGTTTCTTGTGTAATAATCGAAGTTTTATTTAAAAAGAAGAATTTAATAAAATTAACAATTAACAATTTTCTCAATTTAAAAAAAATCTTATACTAAAAATTTTCTGAGTTAAAAGTGCAGTGAACAAAGAAAACAAAAATTTTCAATCGTTGTCTCTTACCAAACCCTAAATCACCTCGTTGCATTTTTCCTTTCTCGCCGAGACCCTAGGTGCTCATTGTCGTTGCAATCTTCCTCAAGAACATGATCCCTAAAATCGACTAGAAAGCCCTCGTCGACGCTGCTTGGATGTTGGGCTATGACGACCTCCCCAACGACGTCAACGACGTCGACCCCTTCATGTTATTCGACTCTGATGGCTTCCTCCACCGCCTTCACCACGCCCTTCTCCAGTTCCACTTCGAAGAGGGCCTCCTCTTCTGCCACGAGATTGGTCGTCACTTCCCCAACAACAAAATCATCCCCTTGCTAAAATCCCATTTTTCTTTCGCCGAAACCCTATGGCAATGACAATCTCCGGAGTCGCTACTGCCACCGGTCATCATCTCCATTGCCGTCAACACCTCAAATTAACCCTGACCCTTCCGCCGAAACCCTAGTGCGGCCTTCCCTCTGTTGGCTGCGCTGCCGCCACCACCCTTTGAAAGCCCTATAAGCTAGGTTAAGTATTATAGACCAAAGGGCAAATTGTCATAAGAATGTCTCATGCTTAAAAAATATGATTCGATCTTTTAAAAATTTAGCATTATGACTAATTCTTCTGTTAACCTTCTAAAAATGACTAATAATTAATTTAACCTAAATTTTTATTGCTCGCATTTGGAATAATTATTTATTTATTCATTTAGCTTATTTTTTATTTTTAGTAAATTTTTTTTATTATTTAATCAAATTATTATATTTTTAGCCTCTTCTATTAAGATTAGCCGAAAAAGTAAAATCTTTTTTATTGAAATATAAAAAGTTTAAAAAAGATATCAAAAAAATAAGCCATAAACCAAGTTTTTTGCTGTTTATTCTCATTTTTTGTTAACTTTTTTTAATTTTTCGATCAAAATTTTTTACTCTTCTAATTCAACTCATAGAGAGGATTCAGAAAAATAAAATTATAGTCAAAAAATGAGAATAGTTTAGAAAAAAACAAAAATAAGCATAAATTTCAAAAATCAGCCCAAATAGGGCCATATTGTGAGGAATCTATTAAATAAATTATTTATATAAAAAAATAAAATTAATTAAGAATAAAATTGCATACAATTTATTTTTATTCCATGTTTTATTTTATATCATACTCACATAAATTGTATATCTTACTCCAAGTAATAAAGTCAAACCCATATAATTTATGTTAGTAGAGAATAAAAGAAATAGTAAAACATGAGTTATATGTAGCATTATTGAATAATTAGGGGTAAAATATACAAAAGTTTTTTTTTTTTGAAATCTCTAGGTTATGCACAACCACTTATCATTTAGAAAGTAGTTGTCCCTCTAAATCATTTACATGGATTACTGTTAAGCATTCTTAAATTGTACATAGAGAAATTAAAAGGATTTAACAAAAAAAATTAATATTTTTGTATTTTTTGTTGTTGAGATTAGCTTCAACTAACCCTTGACTAATCTTAACTACTTAAATGAATGAATTTATAAGGAGACTAGATACTTTAAGGCGTAATTTCCTAATCTACAAAGGTATTATGGAGTGTTTGGAAAAGCTATTGTTAATAATTTTAAGTTTTATGTTATTAATTTTAGTTATAAGTTATAATATTTTTTAAATACTCATAGATTCTGTTATAAATTATAATTTTTTTTTTTAATTTTAGTTACAAGTTATAATTTTTATCAAATACTCACAATTTCTTCTACAAGTTATAATTTATAAACTACTAGTTAGTAATTAAAATACATTTATTTAGAAATAAATAAATAACAAATATGATTTGAAAAATAAAAATAAGATTTAATTAATAACTACAATTATTCTATTAATTTATTTTTTACATGAATCAATATTCAAGAAGTACTATAAAATAAAAATACTTCTTATAAAAATATGTTTGAGAGTTGACCACGGCACAATAGTGTGACTTCAAAAGGCACCCCTAATTCAGTTTTGGGTGTGAACATTAGGTGTGTCACTTTTTATTGAAAAATCTTGTTTACCGGTTAATTTACACTAAATAATTTAATTAAATAAATCAAATGTCACAAACAAAATAATAATTAAGCACACAAATAGAAAATAAGCAATCACACAAAATACGACGATTTTACGTGAAAAACTATAAACTGGGTAAAAATTACAAGATCGTTTCGGGTTTGAGAGAATCAAACACTATAATAAACGTTGGTTACAAGAAATCTTACAATTCCAACGTTGAACCCACAACTTATGGTAGTAAAACTATCCTTACCGAATTCACGTACACCAATTTTGTGTTTAACTACCGCTAGAATTTACCACCATATTTCAACTACTGACGGAATCCTCCACTAGACTTCGAACTCTTGAAAATTCACCCAAGAAACTCCACGAACACGTAAGAATCGTTGAAGATGTGAGAACTTGATAATTAACTTGACTGTGCGAAAACTAAACGTTCATCAAGCTGTTGACTATCTTGCGAATATATTGAATAACCCTTGGAGGCTTTCTGATGGCTAGGGATTATCAAATATAATAATAAGGGAGCACCACATATTAAACCCTAGCAACCTTTAAATAGGCAAGCCCACAAACCCTAGTCTGTTGACAGCAATTTAAAAGTTGTTTATGTCAAGGATCGCTCGATCGGTCTTTTGACCGATCTATCGGTCAAACCTTATTCTCTGTAATTTTTGCAAATTTCTGAGATACCAAGAGTTAAACTTGATCGCTCGATGGACTGCTTGATCAGTCTGTCGAGCGGTCTAACACCGCTTGCAGTTTTTCGATGTTTTTTTGCTCTGTTTTTCGCTACGCTGTAATAACAAAACATAACTCCAAAAAATAAGTGTGAAAATATCAAAAATTAATCAACGAATAAAATATAAATACTTGATTAACACATCGTCAAATACTTTGTCACAAATTTTCCAAAACTAAAAACAAATAAGGTCCGAGCCAAAATTCCTAACACTTCTATTAAGGAATAATTATATCACTAACCCCTAATTCAATTATTAGCTTTAATCTAGGCTATTTGTTTGAAATTGTTTTAAGTCAAATAAGTAAAAATTTTATTAAGTAGACTGTATGAATGACTTTAAACTAAAAATAGTAAGTTAAAAAATTTGACTTAAAGCGACTTTAAATCAAAATAAATTTTAAGTCAAAAAAATTTAATTTTATGTTAGATAATTTTACATTCAATATTGATCTTGTTTGATAAATGTTAAAAAAGAGATAAGTGACGGCAATTTCTCTTGTTGTGTCCTATATTTGTACGAATGTTCTAATCTCATTATTTATGAGTTTTCTGTCCTGATAATATGTAATGTGAGAATGGTATTTACTTATCTTATTATGATTTTTTTCATTCCACGCCCAATTACATATAATAAAAAACTTATTTAAAAAAAATAGCAAGACTAAAGCATAAAAATATTATATTTATTTTTTATTTTTCATTTGTATCTTTTATTTTTTATTTTAATTTTAATTATTAATCATTTATTATTTTTTTCTTACTTTATTATCTTAACTCTTATTAGTACTACCTTTTTGAATTTTATAAGTAGTTTTCGATATATTCCTAACCTCATTTCGTCGTTATTTCTTTTGTGACTTTTTTTTTTCTTCTGTCCGTATCCTAATAGAATGAGGGATGGTGACAGACTTGACATCTTTGCCTCTACCCTGCCCAATGTCATTCCTAAAATGAGAAGTGTTTAACCAACAGCTCTTTGGTCTAATAATATAGGTATTTTCTTTTCAAATAAGATGTGCAAAATTCAAACCTTATTAAATATAAAGTGTGGTGTCTATATTAGTCGGTATTTATTTGTCGACCAAAAAAAGTTATTTGACTTAAGGCTAATTCCCTATTTGAGATGTCCAAAACACACTTTTAAGAAGAAAAAAAGTGCTCGACTTAAAGCAAATTTTTTATTTAGAATACTGGCACAATTTTTTTTTATCTTTAAAAATTAGAGTTGACTTTTTAAATTGAGAGTATTGTAACCATTTTACTCGAAAAAATTAAAAATTTTGGAATCTGTATAGGTTTTTCTTTTAAAAAAAGAAAAATTAAAAAAAATTAATAAATTATTTAGACATGCCAAACATAAGCTAAATTACCAAATAAGCTGCATATATCGATTCACTACTAATTCAATGAATAAAAAATAGCATTAATGTATTGTGTTTGCGGTAGAATCATAAGAATGTGATAGAAAAAATGGGTCAGTCCCTGTTGATCTTCTAAATGAACTTAAAATCCATCTATAAAATGCTGTGTGTACCTCAATATTTTAGATTTAGCTTTTTTTTATATGGGCTAAATGAAATGCCCCTTCTTTGGTGCTCATGATGGGTTGATCCCATCATGAGCTCTGCAGGTAAATAAATCAGACCCATATAACTTAAGATAATGTATAGCAGTAGGTCTACCGATTCAGTCTAATTACCATTAATGTCAGTAGCTCGATCAAGCTACCCTCATTAGTATTAGAAACTTGGTCACACTACCATCATTAATAATGCCCGTTCAGCCTCAATGGATACAATCAGCTTGAGTTTCCAACTCGACTGTCCTCTCTCAGCTTGGCCCATTATGGATGTCGTGGCCCATTCCTAGGTTCTACGTTTGATGGTCGGTCTGGCACGGCCTCTTGCTCCGAGCTTATTGAGTTATAGTGGATCTGGCCCATGTTGAATCTGCTCCCTTCATATTACTATAATTTTAAATGCAATTCAATGAATCAAAAATAGCATTTTGTGTTAATGTATGGCTATAGTTATAAAGTAACACTATTTAATCTAGCAAACTAAAGTAATGCCAATTGTTGTTAGAATGGATTCCGCTACAATTATAGAGATTTTGGAGGGTGCATGTTTTTCTTAGTTAAAATTTTAAATTTTAGTTTATAATTTAGTAAAAAGTTAAGAATATTCAAACAAGCCCACTTATAGTTTTTTGTTTTGCTTATAATTAATTTTTTATTTTAAACTAATAAATACAAATTCTATTACTTGAAATTATAAGTTTATAATTTTAACGAACTCTTGTAACTTTTACTTAAAATTATAATTATATATTTTAAATTATACTTTAAAATTTTAAAAATTTTAATAACACCAAACACCCTCAATTTGCCAGATGTGCCCATATTATAAATACAAAGAACGCACGTCATGTTTTCTCTCTTTTCCTCCGGATACATAATTTTATGGGAATGATGAGAGCACCCAATGGGGTACCCGAATAAATTATCCTTAAATCTTAACGTCATAATTTTTATTTTATAGAGTTGTTTTTTATATTATATTTTAAAAATTTATTCACAAAATTCATCAAATAAAATTCATATTAAATTTTAAACTATAAAATATATATATTGAAGAATAAAAATTTGATAAAAGACTTTTTTTGTAAACTCATTTAGATTTTTTATTGGCTTAAAAGATATTAAATCAACTCAATACTTTAACGGGAAATTTTATGAGCCATGTCTCAAAATAAGTTTCTCAACAATCATATTGTAAAGAGAAATTTGAAGATTAGTCATTTTTTTAGACCTCATAAGAGTTTATCAGAGTTTTTTTACTAATTTTAATTCGATCATAAATCAGAATAATTTTTTATTACTAATTTACCCTTATTTAAGAGATTTTACTTCCCCTATTATCACATTTGCCGAATTTGCAATTTTAAAAGATAAAGCTCTCGCATGGGAACTTTGAATTTTAAATTTGCCCACTATGAGGACTTTATTCTTATAGTGGTTAATGATTGATATGAAACCCTACATATTAAGATGGAAGACCAATAAATTTAAAATGAAAGACCGGCATGAAACTTTAACAGCACCAACTCTCTCTCTCTCTCTCTCTCCCTCTCGCTACCGCCCCTATCTACATCACCCTTTCTCCTCCTCCATTCGACCACCAACCACCAATTATTTCTTCTCTTCCGTCATCCTCCGTCGCTGCCACCACTCATTCACTAATACGAATGCCGCACAAATACGAACGCCAATACGAACGACGCTCTGTCATCCTCCATTGCCGCCACCAACTCAAGATCTCGCCGCCACTCTTCTCTTCAGATCTGGACTCCTCTATCGCCGCCACTTCTTCCTCCTTCGGATCTGAATTTCTCTGTCGTCGTCAATCCTCCCTCCAAATTTTGATTCCTCCATCACCAGCGTCGCGATTACTATGAGAAATTTATCAATTTAATTTATCACTTTAATTAATAAATTTATCACCTCTTCATTATCGGCGTCTCCATTGCAGTGAAAATTTTATGACTTTAATTTTCTCAATAAAATTTTTTCATAATTTTTTTTAGTTTAATGGAATGAGAAATTTTTTCTAGAATTTTGAATCTATAAATTTATCAATTTAATGAAATGTGAAATTTTTCCATAATTTTAAACTGATAAATTTATCAATTTAATGGAATAAAGAGATCGGCGCTGGAGAAAGTGGAAGAGATTGCCGGAGAAGGAGGCTGACGTTGGCACCGGAAGAGATAGAATCAGTGGCGACCATGGCGATGACGGTGGCGGATGATGAAGCCGACGACGGAGCTAGGATTGTGGTGATTGCGGCGTAAGATTTTTTGAGAGACTTTAGGCGAGATTTTTGGGGCGAAATTTTTTATTTCTATTTTGGAAGGAATTTGGTTAATGAAATCTTTCGAAAATTTAATTTAAAAGTATTTTTGATAAATATTAATGTTGCGAGACTAAATTTATTAAAAAAAAATTAGACAAAACTAATTCTAAACTATCAACTAATAATAGAACTTATCTCAAAATTTCTGTTAAGTGAATTTCTGAGTGGAGTTTTATATTCTTTTTACTTTTTTTTCTTTTCCTCTCTCTCTCTCTCCAATGAAATAGGATTATGCTTTTTAAAAAATAAATAAAACCTTACATTCTTTCACTTATTTTCTCTTTCCGTGACCATTTTTAAGTTATAAATACATTCTAATTTAATATTTTTTTATTCGATACATTCTAATCATGTATAAAAGATTCTCACTATATTACAAATTATTTAAGAACTACTCTAAGAAATTTCTCATTCATATATAAGTGCTCATTTTGCTTAAAACTAAAAAAAAACAAAATTCTAAAAATATGTATAAAGATTTTCTCATACACAAGGAGTTTCTCATAGAATTTTCTCATATTATGCATAAAGGTAAGAAAATCTTCTCATGTTGTTTAAATAGTTTTAAGCTCAGAAACTTATGTCTTTTTTACTCAAAATTAATAATAATAATAAGTATTAAAAAAATTGTACTTTACATTAACGTACGGAAAATTTCTCATGTTGTGCATTAATGCAAAATTGAGAGATCTCACATATCCTTAAAACTTTACAAACTGTAGTTTGAGTATTTTTTAAGAGAAAATTATACAAACACTATTTATACTATAATTATGTATCACTTTACTCTCCTGAATTAAAAAAACGTACCAAACGGTCCTTTAACTATTCGTTGGTATCAATTTAACTCATTCCATTAACTTTTCGTATTCTAGGTTAACAAAAAATAGAGAATCAGAGTTATAGTCATTCAAATAGAAAGAATTTAAGTAATACCATCAAATAATTAAGGGAGTCTATTTGTGCGCTTATTTGACGGAATACTAATGGAATAGGTTAAAGTGATATTAATAAATAGTCAATGGATCGTTTTATACGCTTCTTTAACACAAAAAGGTAAAGTGATACACAGTCATAATATAGGGGTGTTTGTGTAAATTTTTTTTAATACTTCTAAATTAAAACAAAATTATTGGTATAATATATATTTTTAATCAATACATAAATGTTCCTAAATAAGAAATATCTCATACCCTATATCAAAGGTATCAAATATATTAAAGAGTTTTAAAAAATAGAGTAAATTTCACTGACTCTCCTGAGGTTTCTGACAAAAATAAAAATTTCCCATGTGGTTTC
>JAULJZ010201874.1:0-19590 GCA_032270985.1 Heliamphora pulchella
CTCGAACAAGTTTCTTGAAGGTATATTTAATAATAATATATCAGTTGAATGTTATCGTTTTTCATGAAAAACGCACGCGCTATTTTTTACGGTCACGGCGCCGGTTCTAATTTTTTCTTTCGTGTTCCAACAGATAGGTGTATGGAAGATGAACGATATTAGTAATATCCTTTGGTGTGAAAGAATTTGCTCAGTGTGTGCAGTCTTTCTTAAAGAATTTGTCCTGTATGGGTGTGTGGCGCCGGAATGTTGGGGTTTATTGGTAGTTCAAAAATAAAAAAATTCAAAGGATGTTTGAAAAATATTTTAACACTTTGAAAGCCAAATTTTGAAAACTCATTTTTGTTGAAAATAGAGTCGCCACTTGATTTTTGAGAAAAACTAAAAAAAATAAAAATGGCTACTGATCTTAAAAACGTTTAACTAGAAAAATAGGGTTCGAAGGTTTAGATACGAATCAAGAAAGGTGTTAGGCATTCCGTTCGCCCAATCGTAAGGTTAACCTCTATTAATCATCATTGATTCTTTAATAAAATTTCTCAAATGCATGCAAATAAAGAAAGTGAAGGTGAGATGAAAACATCCAAAATTAATTAATGAAAATACATAACATATGTATATAGAACTCTAAACCAAAGCAAATAAGAAAGGAAAATAAAATCCTAGATTTTACGGCATGCAATTTCTAATTAAAGAATACATGGAACAAACGCGCATACGATATCACCAAAATTAATATGATTCAAAGAATGGGAAGCATGCTAATAATCACTAAAATTACCTAAATATGAATTGCTAATAAAATAAGTTAAACGATTCTAAACACAATTTTAAAGAAATTAACTAAAACGTGCATATTATCAAAACAAACTAGATTAGTATTAACATGATGAATTTTTAACAAAAGAAATAAGAAATACATACAAGAAAAATTTTACATTAAAAGAAAGCTTACTAACAAAGAAATTAAAAATAATGGTTTTATGACAAAAAAAAATTAAAAATTTTAATCAAAAGAAAATAAGACCAAAAGGATGATTTATAAAATAAAATTAAATCAAAGATAAGAAGTTCTAAAAGAGAAAGAAAAGAAACTAAAAATTAAGGAAATAAGATTGACATTATTTGCAAAATAAACTAATAAACCTAAACTAAGAACATTAAGCTAAATTAACAAGTTTAATAAAAGATTTGGGGAGAAAATAAAATAGAAAGGGGAACTTGATTATTAAGAGATTTTGTGAGTTTTTTTTATGCCAAAATAAAGCGAAAGAGGGGACAAAAAGAAATATAGTTAAAAGAAATTAAACTAACATGAAAAAGGAAAAAAAATTATGCTACCATTTAAAAGAAGAATTAGAAAAATAAAAAAAAATGTTAAACTAGCATAAAATAATTACTATGAAAGGAATAGTAAGTTAACATTAAAAAAAAAGAAAGAAAAAAGAACAAAAAAAAATAGAACATTATAAGCAAAGTAAAGCTAACAATAAAAAGAAATGAAATGAAAATACTAGAAAATGAAATTACACTAATATTAAAAGAAAAGAAAAAGAAAAATAAAAATAAAGTTAGTAAAGGAACATTAAACTAATACTAAAAGAAAAGTAAAAAATAAAATATGGGTGTAATATTGACAATTACAACCACATATATGTAAGTGCTTAGATTATAACAATAACGATATCGTTAGTCGTATTGTTAAATTATATTAACACTAATTAATAAATTAACAAAAAATGACAATGTACTAAGTGTGAAATGTGGGTAAATTAACAACTAAAAAATTAATGAAAGTAACCAAATTACATGAAGCAAAATAAATGATAAACAAGATTAACCATATGAATGAAATAAACATGCAAATTGAAATTGAACTTAACCTGATCACTACAAAAGAGAGGGAATGGAGTTAAAAAGACCGGGGATCCAAACAAAGTACATAGATTGCTAAGGAATCCTCGAGTCGGGGAACGCTGCCAACAATCCAATCCTCAAGATCCAAGTTAGGGTTTTAAAGTTGGCGTCAGAGGTTCGGCTTTCGGTACTTCGACAGGGTTTTGGCGTCGGGGATCGAAAATGCTCAGCGACTCGATAGAGCTTCTCTCTCTAAAATTCTATCCTAAAAATGTACCAGCGGGTACGATATTTATAGAATTCTTCAACCAATGAAAGGTTGACACATTTTGGGACACGTTTGGCCATTTGGAGTTGGGGTCGCCAGGATAAGAGTTGGCAGTCGCCACAAATGAAAAGGTTCAAGAAGTTCTATTAGCGGTCGCCACAATGCAAGTTGGCGGTCGCCAGGTTGGTGGTGGAAATCGTCACTTTGGCTGAGATTTCCAAGATGTTCTATTGGCGGTCGCCACAATGAACATGGTGGCCGTCACAAAAAGTGGAATTTTCTAAAAGGTTCTATTGGCGGTTGCCACAATAGAGTTGGTGGTTCAAAATGATTTCATTGGTTTGAAGGTTTTGATGATTAGGTTCAAATACCGAGTTTGGATCATTTTCTGAGAATAGTACTAAGGCCCCATTGCAATTGCTTTCATAATCGAATTCACTTAAGATTAGCCGGGGTCAAATTGGGCTGTCTACAGTTACCTCTTTTTGATATAACTTGCATAGCAACGCGTGATGCAAGTTATATCAAAGATCTAAAGACAACATCTATTTGACCGAGCCGTCAATCTTAGGCCACAAACGTACAAGCATGCATATGATGTTAGCCGTGCTTGAATTTTCATCAAGCTACCTACATACCCTTTTGCGAGGGATCAAACCAAAATGTAGTTCCCGGGCTAAATGCAATGATGCAAGATAAGAAATATGATGCAGATGCTAACATGATGTAGATGCTGGTATGGTCGAATCAAGATCTAAAGAGAAACACGAACAAGTCAAAGATCGAATCAAGATCTAAGAACTTTACAGAAGATAAAATAATCAACAGGATCAAGTCAAGATCCTAGAAATTATCTTAACTAGGAAAGCCACAATGAATTAGTTAGGTCGAGTTAAGACCCAATAATTCGGAACGATGACGGTATAAAATAATTAAAAGTCGAGTAAAGGCTAAAAATTAACTATTTATATCGAGAAAAATAACCACGAATTAATAGGTCGAGTCAAAATCTAAAAATTCGAAACAAGGCACGAGATGCAAATAATTAAAAGCCGAGTCACGGCTTAAAATTAAATTTATCGGGAAGGATAATCACAAATTAATAGGTTGAGTCAAGACCTAAAAATGTTGGACGAATTACAGGATAAAAATAATTACAAGCTATGTCACGGTTTAAAATTAAATTTATCGGAAGGAGAGACCATGAATTAATAGGTCGAGTCAAGTCCTAAAAATTCGACAAGAAAGCGAAATAAAATTAATTAAAAGTTAAGTTACGGTTTAAAAATAAATTTATCGGAAGGAGAGACCACGAATTAATAGGCCGAGTCAAGACCTAAAAATTCGAGACAAAAGGAAAATAAAAATAATTAAAAATCAAGTCACGTCTTAAAATTAAATTTATCGGAAGAAAACTATGAATTAGTAGGTCGAGTCAAATCCTAAAAATTAAGGACGAAGCACGGGATAAAAATAATTAAAAGCCAAGTCATAGTTTAAAATTAAATTTATTGGAAGAAGAGATCACGAATTAATAGGTCATATCAAGACCTAAAAATTCGGAAAAAAAGTGAAATAAAAATAATTAAAAGTCAAGTCACAGCTTAAAATTAAATTTATCGAAAGGAAACATTACCAAAAGTCACGATAGAAAAACACACATTGCACACTAAGATTTAAAATTATATTATTTTTGAAAAACACACAATGTTAAACCTCCTGAATTATAATAAAAGATGCACACGAAAATGAACATTAATATTTATTTAAACAAAATCACACAAAACACACACACAAATAAAAAATAACCAAACAACCCCTCCCAAAACCCTAAAACACCTTGATGGTCAATTAACCTGGCAAACGCCAGGTACAAAGCTCGAGAACATGACATGACGTTTGAAAAGCTAACGGTCGCCATGCCGTTTTCCCTTTGACATAGCGGCCGCTACAACCAAAACCCTTTTAAGCCGGCAATCGCCATGTGTCCCTTCACCATCCTGGTGGTCACTCACGTTAGAAGTGGCGACCACCACTTCCAAATGCATAAATGGCCTTTAGAGGTGTGCGAGCTAGGTTCATTCTTACCCCTTGCTTTCTCTCTCTAGTGCTCTCACTCCCTTAGATTTTCTCCAACTCTCTTCTTGCTTTCCTTTCGCTCCTTGCTTTTCTTAACATTGCGGGACACAGTCATCTTAAGGACATAACAGGAGTTATCCACGGTTCTTCAACGAGTGAGAGCTCCGTCATGGGGACTTCTGGGGGAACGACCACCAGCCTTCCTGCCGGCGAAGTTACCACCACTCAGCCTTGTACTGTGCTGGGTACGATGGATGCCCTAGCGCTTGAGGCAGAGCGTGCCTCTCGTCGTGCTGCTGAGGAGGAGGCATGGGAAGCTGCTGAGGCACAGGCAGCTGCAAACACTGCTGTTGAGGCCGAGATGGCCGATTTTCTTGATCCTCCTGTTGGGGAGGGCCATCCAGCGCCTTTTGATCCTCACACTTAGGCCCTGTTATCCCATCGCTTGGTTCCGGGTGGGATGAGGCGTTACGATCTATCTACTAACTCCGTTGCTGCTGATGTTCTTCTTCTGGAGCCGAATCAGCACATTTCTCGCCAGTGCCCATCAGTAAGTTTCCTATCCTTACTGTTTCAAAATCAAATCATGTTCATATGATATATCCCAAATATAGACGCATGGCTAGGATCCCCCTATGATATATGATGATGCGATGTGATATGATGTGATGTGATAATGATATCTATGATAACTATGCATAATGTTTGAGATATGGACATGTAAAACTTAGCTTAGGTACCTGTGCAAAGGAGATTAAAATAGTAGGGACACTAGGATTAGGGTTTAAATGTCAATCAAGGGACCTGACTTTTTATTTTTATTTTTTTGGAAAAACACAAAAAAAAACTAAGGAATTGATTTTTTTTAAAAAAAATTCTAAATGATTGATTGTTTTTTTTTTGGGGGGGGGGTGGAGCATGAAAACCTGAGGAAATTTTTTTCAAAAGTCCTAAAAATTAAGAAATTTTTTTCAAAAATTCTAAAAAAAATTAGGAAAAATTTTTCAAAAATCCTAGAAATTAGGAGAAAGTTTTCAAAAATCCTTAAATAATTAGGAAAATTTTCAAAAATCCTAGAAATTAGGGAAATTTTTTCAAAATTCCTAAAAAATTAGGAAACTTTTTCAAAAATTCTAGAAATTAGGAAAAATTTTCAAAAATCCTAGAAATTAGGGGAAATTTTTAATAAATCCTAAAAAAATTAGGAAATTTTTTTAAAATTCCTAGAAATTAGGAAAAAAATTTCAAAAATTTTAGAAAATCTAAGGGGAAAATTTGAAAAATCCTAAAAATTAGGAAAATTTTTTTCAAAAATCTTAGAAAATCTAGGGGCAATTTTGCAAAAACTTCTAAAAATTCGGGACAACCTTTTTTTTTTTTTATTAACAGAAACGATAAAGATTTGCCTGGTGCATCAGGACCCAGGGTTCCTAGTCTTCTACTAAGACGTACAGAAACCAAAGGATCGTCACTCACACACGAACCTAGGATTAAAAGTATTTTCCTGGCGCACCAGTGCTTATGGTTTCTAGTTTTCTACTAGGACGTGTAAGATTTGCCTAGCGCACCAGGGCTTAGGGTGCCTAGTCTTCTAAGTTTTGAGAGATTTGCCTTGCTCCCTAGGGCTTTGGGTTCCTAGTCTTCTATTAGGACGTGCAGGGTTTGCCTGGCGCACCAGGGCTTAGGGTTCCTAGTCTTCTACTAGGACGTGAAAGGTTTACCTAGTACACCAGGGCTTAGGGTGCCTAGTCTTCTAGGGCTTGAAAGATTTGCCTGGCTCACCAGAGGTCAGGGTTCCTAGTCTGGTACTAGGACGTGCAGGGTTTGCCTGGCACACTAGGGCTTAGGGTACCTAATCTTTAGGGCTTGAGAGATTTGCCTGGCGCACGAGGGCATAGGGTGCCTAGTCTTCTAGGACTTTTGGGAGAACTGAAGGGTCATCACACACACATGAACCTAGGATTTTTATTGCTTTTAGCATGTCTCTACATTTCTCTTGCTTGGTCTACTCTTATATATCCTCTGCGTATCTTTTTTCCTTTCAGGCTAGTCACTACATTAGGGGCTTCGGTGGTTCTGCCTCTGGATAGATGTTAGAGTGGTATAATGTCCTCCCTGCTCCTAGTCGGGCTATTATTGATGTCTCCAGCTTTGCTCGGTTTATACCCCTTCTAGGTAGAACGAGCAATAACTGGTTATGGTTGATAGCCCTAGCCGAGCGGTGGTGGGATACACCCAACACCTTCCATTTCACCACCTTTGAAGCTACACTGACACCTCTCAACTTCGCACTGATCACCGACATCTGAGTTGGAGGTGCTCCTATCCCGTTTGACCCGTCTGTCGCCCACTCTGTCGACGCGTTGATGTATCTTCTCAGAGTTGTGCTAGTACAGATGAACCGAGACCGGGTTCGATACATCTGGTTCTTTGAGCGCTTCCACCATTTCCACTGTTTGGGAGGTAGAGGGTTTGGGAGGCATGCTAGAGGGTTTGGGAGGTATGATTTAATTTTTTCACATTTCCATTCATTTTATTATATGTCATCCATTATCTGCTTATTGGCATCTTTCCTTTATAGCTATGGACTTATGAGTTCCTCGGACTTTACATCCTGACGAACTCCTTAGCAGACCCTTTAGCCATTCCCCGCACGGCTTAGTGGTCCCGAGGCCTGAGGGAGAAAAAGGCTGGAGGGAAGGACATCGACTAGTTTTGGGCATCGTTGGATCGGCTGACCCCTGATCAGGTATCATTATTTACTACTTACTATACTGTACATTGCTCTCTGCATTATACTGTTCACTACACTATTCATTGCTTACTAATTACTATATACTTCACTGTTCATTGCTTACTGATTACTATACACTGCTGTCCACTGCACTGTACCATTGACTTCTCTCTGCTCTGCACATTGATCACTGTATTCTGTACACTGGCTATCATACTACACTTATATTTATTGCTTACTGTTCTTCGCATTGCACTGTACTTTGAATTGCTGCAGGTCTAATGGCATGTTTGGTGGGGAGTGGAGGATCAGGTCGGCGCAGATCTGATGAGAAGCCAAGACCTTACTTCGAGGCGGATCCTGTTAGAGGGTTCATTCGGTCAGGAGTACTATCTTAGGGAGCTAGTGGTCTTCCAGTCACTCGACCTTGATCACTTCAGGATACTGGTGGTCCCTCCAGTACACATGTGCCGGATCGACCTCCTGGGCCGCGTCGACTTACTCCTAGAGATGGCGGGGATCCATGTTCAGAGCTGCTGGTGCTGGAAGGAGATTACACAACTTGGGCCCGGGCACATCTACTGGGACCACTAGGGCCAAGCCCAGCTACTCCCGGTGGCAGGAGGAGAGGATGGGCATAGGAGGCTGTTGATGCCGGTGTTGCTAATGTTAGTGTTGCTGCAAAGAGGGCTGCTGAGAGGCCTGCTGGAGCTGCTAGAGGTGGTGTTGGAGGGGGGTTGGGTCTTGATATCCCATGGGATATCTAGACTGTGGCGTATGGCTTCCCCTTCCCTCTTCTGGTCCCAGTTCCACTAGCGTGGAAGTGTAGGGCTGTGCTCAGTCAGATTTATCTTTCACCTTTACTTCAGTTACTTTTTATTTGTCTAGTTTTCTTGAACTGTTCTCTTTTGTTCTTTGCAGATTGACCAAGCATGGCTAGATCACACGA
This sequence comes from Heliamphora pulchella, assembly GCA_032270985.1. Lineage (NCBI taxonomy): Eukaryota > Viridiplantae > Streptophyta > Magnoliopsida > Ericales > Sarraceniaceae > Heliamphora > Heliamphora pulchella. Next base: position 7,888 of record JAULJZ010201874.1, read on the forward strand.
TGCTAATGGTTACCGACCTAAGGGCACTGGTTCGATAGATGGATGCCACTATTCGAGCAACTGGCATTACTCTTACACCGGTGGCCATCGTGAGTATCTTATATCTTCTTTTAGCTTTTTTTGTACTTTTCTATGTTCTATTCTGATTCTTTTCTTCCCTTTTGACAGTCTCTAGTACCATTTACTGTCATCATTCAGTCACAGGTTCCCGTTTCATCTCCGACTCCAATCCCAGCTCCCACTCGAGGTCGTAGATCCCGCCCTGCTTCCTCTAGAGCTCACTCTAGAGGATCTATTTCTTCTACCAAGAGTCCCTCTAGAGTCGTATCTTCCTCCTCTGGTAGTGACGGTGATAATAGCGATGACGTCGAGAGACTCTTCGAGGATGTCAGGTCGGACGAGGCCGGTCTCTCCTCTCGCTGGGTTCGCTCAAGGCATCATCGAGAGAAAGAGAGTTTCCCCCAATTATATTTATGATACATTCTGATACACTTGGTTTTTATGGGCCTTTGTGCCCCAGTTTGAAACAGTTACTTGATATATGGGCCTACGTGCCCTAGTTTGCTGTTTATTGGGCTTGGGTGCCCTAGTTTACATTTTGATGCGTTTTTGGGCCTTCGTGCCATTCACTGCTTCATATATTTATCTGTTGTATGATTTTTCTTTATTTAATGCTCAAATTGTCTTGGATGCATGATACAAATGTCAAAATTTACACAAGTTTCAGAAACTACAGTCATACACATGCCTACTACCTTTAAACCTAGTGGTCACCACAATTTAACATGGCGATCGCCACTTTCATCAAGAATCACATGGTGGTCGCCTGGTCAGAGGGGTGATGTCACTATACGGTGTTCCTTCAAGTTGGTGGTCGCCCACTCTAATGTGGCAGTCGCCACTTTGACTGTACTATTCTCCGAATTTTTGATTTCTTGCCTTTTTCATGCCCTATAAATACAGCCCTCGAGGCCCCATTTCCTGCCACTCTCATCCCAAAATGGCTAGTCCCTTTTCTGCGTGGATTCAGGCATTTTCCCATATCGAACATTTGAACTTTACTCCTTTCGGTATCAACTCCTTGTTTTCCCTAATGACCATAAAGATTGATGGACCATTATTGAAAGCTACTACTCAACTATGGGATCTGTAGTCCCACATCTTTCAGTTTGGTCTTGAAGAGCTATGCCCTACTGTGGAGGAATCTGTTGCTATCCTTGACCTGAGTCTACGAAGCTCTGTTGTTGTTCCCACTTTTTGTTTTTCAACTTGGCAGTAGGTGATGCAATTTTGTGGCCTGTCTAGGATGGAAGCTTCTCGTCTGACATCAGGTGAATGCCTTGACATTCCATGGATCATTGAGAGGTTTCGTCCTACTGGCGACCTTAACTTTCAGCTGCGGCGTTGTTATGCCCTTTGTTTCTGTCTTTTTGTCTAGTATCTTTTCATCCCTTCTGACGGGCGAGTTAGTTGCGCACTGGTTGACATCGCGGGTCAGATGTGGATGGTAAAGAACTTTGTACCACTTGTCTTAGCAGAGACACTACTGGGCCTAGATGTTGTTTATCGTGGTGAGACCACTACTTTTGCCGACAACCCCTTGCTTCTTTAGGTAAGCTCAAACCTTTCTCTTCATCAGACTTTTGTTATACTGAAAGGCTTTTGTTTTACGGTTCTAACTTCTGTTGTAGATCTGGCTGATGGAGAAGGTAAATCTTGTATAAAAACCACCTACTGATAGGTACAGTGCTACAGCTTTCCTTTACCGCCCCTATTATCAAATATGCAGCACCAAGGTAGCCTGGCGACAGTACCTCTCTTCTCTGACTAGGCCAGATATCACCTAGCAGTGCTCCTAGTGGTGGATCCCTACCATGACTCTAATTACCATGGATTACCTTAGTGTTTTGCTGATTGGTTTGCGTCAGACTACTTTCTATTATCCTTATCGGATCATGCGACAGTTCGGTCATAGTCAGTTCATCTTTCACAGTATTTGAGGTCATTTATTTTCATCTGCACTGCGAGCCTCGTTTCTAGTATTATATCAGAATGCCTAGCCGTCTCGTTCACAGATGGAGGTGCAAGAGCTGTAGTGTCCCGATCTTTCTGCTGAGTACAGGACATGACTGATGCAGGATAGGGAAAAGAAAGACAAAGAAGAAGGGAAATAGGAGGCAAAAAGGAGGAAGATTTTGAGGCCTCCTACTTTGTTTTAATGATTTCATAGCTTTCTTTTTTTATTTTGTTTGTTGAGTTTGTGACTTGCGCACCCTCCCTTTTATTTTTAAAATCTTGTAACTCCAATTAAAGTAATGTAAACTCCCACTTTATGTTTAAGAAAGTTCAAAATTATCTAAAGTTCTTCGGTTCAATTAAATCACTTTATTATCAAAATCCAAAAATAAATTTGCATTGGTCTTACTCAGATTCAAAGATGGTTAAAAACAAAGAATGTGGTCGGACTTCTTGAAAGAAGCTACCTACGTATCCCAAGTAAGTGGAATCAAGTCTTAACGTAGTTCGAGCTTGGTTTACTCTCTGGTATTAATACTCTCCTTTTGTGATGCCCTAACTTTTGCCAAGGTCGCCGTTTCGGGTTTTCGACCTTGTGGGCTGCTTTAACTTTTGCCTGAGCCACCTTTTTTATTTTTAACTCAACGAGATTTTATTTTCTCCTTATTTTTACCTCAATGATAGTACTTTTTGAGCTGGTCGAGATTTACTGGAGTGGAGAACACATTACCATCCAAATCTATAATAATGACTGCACCACCGGTCATGATGGTTTTGATGAGAAATGGTTCGGACCAGTTCAGCTTGAACTTGCCTCTTAGGTGAAAGATAGGAGCTCTATTTCCTTAAGAACCAAATCTTCCTCTCTGAGATCCCAAGTCTTAATCTTCTTATTGAATACACGAGCTATCGTCCTTTGGTATTCTTGTACATGAAGAGAGCCTACAACCTTCTTTTATCAAACAAGAACAACTTTTCCATTCGGTTCCTCTGTAATTCTTCTTCTGAAATACTGGCCTCGGTCGCTACTCTTAGCGAAAGGATTTCCACCTCAATGGGAAGCATAGTTTCCATCCCGTACACTAAAGAGTATGGCGTAGTTCCTGTTGAAGCCCTGAATGACGTCCTGTATCCCCAGAGTGCGAATAACAGATGTTTCTTTCAATCCTTATGTGAGTTGATAATCTTTTACAGAATCTTCTTGACGTTCTTGTTTGCTGCCTCGCCTGCCCCATTGTTCTGTGGCCGATATAGTGAGGACTTATGGGCCACTATCCGATATTCTTCGAAGAGATCCAAGAACTCACCTTGAAAATGCGAGCCATTATTCGAGATAACCTCATGGGGGATCCCATACCGACAAATGATGTTTTTCTTGATGAACTTGGCGACATGAAAGACTTTCAATACCGAGTAAGAGGATGTTTTCACCCACTTTGTAAAGTAGTTAATGGCAACTAAAATAAACACGTGCCCATTTGACGCCTTCGGTGTTACCTTTTCGATTACATCAATACCCCTTACTGAGAATGGCCATGGCGACATCAGGTTATACAATTGAGATGGGGGAACGTGTATAAGATTTACGTGAATCTGACACTTATAGCACCTTTGCACGAACTATATACGGTTTGTCTCCACTGTCATCTAAAAATATCTTTGTCACAGGATCTTCTTGGCTAACATATTTCCACTCATGTGAGGTCCAAAGACCCCCGCATGTATCTCTTTCATCAGCTCTTGGCCTTCTTCAGTGCTGACACACAGCTTATTGACCCTAGAATGCCCTCGTTTATACAGTCTTCCCTTATAAATGACAAACTATGCAGATAATCGTCGTATTGCCCTTTTATCTTTCTTGTTGGCAAACTTAGGATAGTCTCCTTTCTCTATGAAGTTCTAAATGTCAAAATACCATGAAAGTTCGACGATGCTCTCCTCGATCGCTGCTGTCGTCTCGTATGTTAGCTTTCTCTTCTGTTCAATTATTAGTGGCTTCATTTTGACCCCAGGTGGTATGTCAATCATGGATGCTAGGGTAGCCAATGCGTCGGTGAACTTGTTCAGTAGTCTTGGTACATAGGTGAAGATCACTAATTCAAAACATGGTATCAACTTCTCCAGCTCTTGATGGTAGAGAATTACGGTTAAGTCCTTGACTTTCCATTCTCCTCTTGCTTATGAAACCACCAGTGCCGAATCTCCAATGACTTCCAGCTTCCTTACCCCTAATTCTATGGCTGCCTCCAATCCAGTTAAACATGCTTCCTACTCAGCTTGATTGTTGGTTACTTCAAAATTAAGCTTCAATGATAAGGGGACGTGTAATTCATCAAGAGTGATAGGAAGGACTCCTATTCCATAGCCATATTGATTGGATGTGCCATCAAAATATAGAGTCCACTTGTCATCCCCAACATTCATCAACTGTCCATCAGGGAACTGGAATTCTGCATCTTCATCTCCCTCAACTGGTTGGTCGGCTAGAAACTCTGCTACTGCTTTACCCTTAACTAACTTTTGGGTGACATATTTGAGATCAAATTCTGATAGTAACAACAACCAACGAGCTAGCCTTCCCATTAGTGCTAGCTTTTTAAACAGGTACTTCTACAGGTCCATCCGGGAGATGATATTCGTCATGAAAGACAGCATGTAATGCCTCAGCTTTCGGGAAGCCCAAACCAAAGCCCAGCATGTCTTTTCCAGCGGCGTGTAGCGTATTTCTGACCCTATCATCTTTTTGCTTAAGTAGTAGACCACCCTTTCAGTTCCAATTTTTACCTCTTGTGCCAGCATGGATCCCATAGCTGAATCAGTCACTGAAAAGAAGAGAATCAATGGCCTATCAGGTTCGAGAGGAGCCAGAACAGGTGGGTTTTACAAGTATTGACTCACAGCTTCAAAGTCATTTTGGAATTTATAATCCCATTCAAATTTGACTCCTTTCTTCAACAGACCGAAGAGTAGCTTACAGGTAGTTGTCAATTTTACGATGAATCAACTAATGAACCGCATCTTACCCAGGAAGCCCCTGACTTCTCGCTCGGTCCTCGGAGAAGGCAATTCTAAGATTGCTTTAATCTTTGAAGGGTCCACTTCGACACCCCGTTGAGTGATCATAAATCCAAGCATTTTTCTGGCGATAACTCTGAAGGCACACTTCTGTAGATTGAGCCACATTTTGTACTTCTGAATCCTTTTAAAGAACTTTTGCAACACTACAATGTGGCCATCCCGATCCTTGGACTTGACTATCATATCATCCACATACACATCAACCTCATTATGTATCATGTCATGCAGTACAGTAGTGGCAGCCCTCTGATAGGTTGCTCTGTATTCTTCAAACCAAATGGCATCACACAATAACAATAAGTGCCCCAGGGTGTAGTGAATGTCATCTTTTTTTATCCTTGGGATCCATCAGAATCTGGTTATACCCGGAGAAGCCACCTATAAAGGATAACAAGGCATGTCATGCCGTACTGTCTACCAAAACATCGATATGCTGCCGTGGAAAGTTGTCTTTTGGGATGGCCTTGTTAAGATCTTGAAAATCTACATAGACCTAGATGCGACCGTCCTCCTTTAGAACTGGCATGATATTAGCTACCCACTTCAGATACTCGGTTACCATCAGGAATCCATCGTTGATTTATTTGGCAACTTCTTCTTTGATCTTTAGAGCCCATTCTGGCCGGATCCGTCTCAACTTTTGTTTGACTGGTTTGGCATCACGATACAAAGGGATGTGGTGTTAGACAATGTCAAGATCGATTCTGGGCCTATTCTCATAAGACCAAGCAAATACATCTTTAAATTCTTTTAATAAAGTTATTATTTGTTCACATTCAATTAAGGATAAAGAAGAACCAATTTGTACATTTTGTAGGTTAGTTTCATTACCTAGATTTATTGACAAAGTTTCTTCAATTATTGGTTGGGCGCGCATTTCTTCTTGTCTTTTTATTAAAAGTCTTATTTCTTCAGGGATATCCCTGTCGAATTTAAAATCATTAGAAAGCGTATGAAATAAATCAAACAAAACAGAGTAATCAGAAATCTCATTTATTTCATTAAAGAAAGAGGGGATTACAAGCTTGAAGGAAAAAGCAGGGGGAGGTGCACAAACAGACATGCCCTCAACCATAGACTCTGACTCAGACCCAGACTCAGGATGAACAACCTTCACATTGCAAGATTGTAAGGTTCAGTTCTTCATTCCCTTTACAGCCGCATCAACAATGAGTTTGGTGCAGTCGGTTGGTGCGCTAAAGCACATCATAAAGTAGTCTTGGTTAGTCATGTGCAGCTGAGCCAACTTTTCGTTGAACAACACTTCCATGTCGATACAATCAAGTTTCTCCACCAAATCTTCCTCTTGGATCTTCTCTCCTTCCTCTTTCCCTTCCACTATTCCCATCTTCTTTTGTATAAGACAATTGATGGCCAAAGAAGATCTCCAATCCTGGCAGCTTCCGGTTGGTTTCTTCATTGACCCACGGCTTTGGAAAGCCACAGTACGGGAAATCTTCTCCCTCTTTAATAAAGTAGCCATCGAGCGTTTCTGAGTGTTTAGGCTTATGTTCCCTTTTAGGCCCTTCAAAATCTTCTTTCGTTGACTTATACCCAAGACTGAAATGGCTCAAAGCTGGTAATATATGAATAGGTTCAGGAATACCCTATTGTTTGCAACCCAACCCCATTCCTGGAAAGTAAGACATTTTCCTCATCATTATAACCGCTCGAAGGTTGATGTAATTTTCCTCTTCCTTCAATAACATCTGTACAGCCTCAGCTTCATCGATTTGAACCCACTCAACGACGCATCCCCCTCTCCATGTTGAACCTCCAAGAGAGTCAAGCCCTCTCCTCTTGGGGGTTGAATATTATCTTTTCCATGGATAGTCAGCACTGCCCTATTCTTTATTAGCTTCAGCTTTTGGTGGAGGGTAGATGGCACTGCTTGGACGTTTGGAACATACAGCCACGGCCTGCTTAACAATAGATTGAAGGAAGCTAGCACATCCAATACATGGAATTCAACTAACGTCTCTAAAGGCCCCACTGATACTGTAAATTATACCAGATCTAGCACATCCCTCCTTGTATTATCGTAGGCTCTAACTCCTTGGTTGTAGGGCGTGACCTGGCCCGGCTTCATCCCTAGATAAATCGCAGTTCTGAGTGGGCATACGTTTAAGGCTGAACCATTGTCAATGAGCATTACCGAGACCCACTTTTCTAAACACTTCACTGTAATATGTAGAGGCTTATTATGATTCTTCCCTTCTAATGGTAGATCTTTCTCAGAAAAAGAGACCACCTTAGGCTCTATAATTGGTAGTATTAACCCAATCAATTGTTCAGGGGGGGTAGCGTCTATCGATACATTGGCTTTATTCAGAACTTTCAACATAGCTTGTTGGTGCCTGTGCGAAGCCATTAGTAGACCCCAAATGCTAATGTTAGCCTGTGTCTTCTTTAACTATTTTAGCACAGCGTCATCCTCTTCTTCCTGTTCCTTCTCTTTTCCTTTCCCACTTGGTTGCCCTTTTTCAAACTGAGCCAGCTTGAAATGCCGCCCACTCCTGGTTAGATGTTCTGCTCCTTCCTCGGGATCCCATAATCCCGGCATCGTACTTTTAGTCTGCCTTACCTCGTCCACGCACAGAGGGCATTCAAATGCCCATAGATCATTTAAGTCAGTACATGTCGTTCTTCCTCTTCTCTCTTCTTCATCCTCAATGGCCCATGTGTTGTCAACCTCTTCCCATATGTTCTCTTCAATAAAGCCCACCTACTATTCCCGAGCGACCAAGAAGTTGGTCCATTCAGCCCCATTTGATTTCAGCACAACCCTCACTAACCAATAGGATTGCATCTCATCAACATATTTCTCCTCCTCAGAAAGTTGAGGAAGGGTAATGCCATTGAGCACATGGCCAAACCCATATGGTCGCGCCAGATAGTCCAACGGCTAATTATATTCCTCATTACACTCCTCTTCTTCTTGTTGGTCGGCTTAGATTGCCATTTGATACCCTTTCCAGGTATCATCATTCCATTCTTCCATCATATCCCAGCCATTCCCAACCATAATCAGTGAACAGGCTGTCTAATCCTCAGTAGCTAAAGCATACAGGTGTGGTAGATGTGCTAAACATATGTATTAGCTCAAATCTTCTGATTGCCCTAGAGACATGCAGTTTACACCAGCTTGCTTGGCATGGTTTGGCCGAGGGTTGGTCATGACATTTGGTTTTGGAGTAGCAAATGGTGGAGGGATTACTTTGTTATCAATGAGATCCTAGATCTCATGACGTAACCTCATACACTTATCAGTTAAATGCCTATGACCCTGGTGTTAGGTGCAGTACTGAGACGCATTATACCACAGTGGTAGGGGATTAGGTACGTACATGGGGTCCAACAGCTTGATAATCTCATTCTCGATAAGTCAATTCAAGGCTGTGGATAATGAGATGTTGAGGGGAGTGAAGACTCTCCTTGGCCTTTGTTGCGGCTACTGACTATTGTTTAACTATTGAGTATTATTTGATTGTTGGGCAGAGGATGAAGGGTTCAAATGGTTAACCTCGTTTGAGCGAGAAATGAGGTTGGCATAAGCAAACTGATTTTGGTTATTAGCAGGGAAGGTCTTTCTTGGTTTCTGACTAGGCTCAGCTTTTTTAATGTCTCCAAACTGAATGGCATCCATAATCTGTACCCTAGCGTCAAATAGTTGCTCAAAGGTAGAGAGCGGCTGTGTGATAAGGTAACGCTTCAAAGGGGACTGTAGATTTTTTACCACAATTCTCACTTGTTCTTTCTCGGTAGGCCGGTTCACCATCTTGGCTTCCTTTTCTCTTTATCAAGTCAAAAAATCCACAAATGATTCTTGATTTTCCTGACGAGTCATTTCAAGCTTGCGGGTAGTCAAGTCTAGTTGAGTGTTGTAACTGTATTGACTATTGAAAGCAGTGGCTATATCTTCTCAAGTTCTAGTCTTAGCCACCTCTAAGGAGAGAAACCACCTTTGTGCTCCCCCAAAAAGTGATCGGTGGAACAATTGGGCCTTCAGCTGATCATTAATCCCCATGGGAAAGAGAGTGCCAACATACATCCTCAGATGGATTCGGGGATCTCCAGTGCCATCAAACTTTTCCATTTTCGGCATCTTAAATTTTTCGGGCAGTTTAGCATCTGAGAACAAACACAAATTGCCTACATCCAGCATGTCTTCTTCCACTCCATTTGCCTTTCTCAAGACCTTTTCCATACGGTCAATTATCTCCGCATGTGCGGACTCCCTAGATTGGGCCGTAATTTCTTTCTCCACCACCATCGGGCGGGGAGCCCGAGGTGGCACAACGACTTGTGGTGCATTCTATCCCTGGTTATCATCCCAAAAGTCTTCACCATTCTCATCCGTATCATTCGACTGTCCATTTACATCAGGCAGATGGGCCTGAATTGCCCAGATTTGCGCTTGGCATTGATTTTGAGCCTTGGTTTGTTGTTTTACGGCTCTCTGTATCTCAGTGATCGCCCTCATCAAAGATATCAAATTACCTTTATTTTCTAGCATTTTAAATGATTCAGCTAGTTGTTTAGATATTCTGTAGAGTCTGTCTGTTACTGACCTAGCCTAGAAATGTGTTGACTATAATCTTCCTAGCTAAATGATCTAAACCCGAAGAAAACCTAGATCCCAAAAGTAGAATAACCAGTATCAAACACTTTCCAGATAAGAATTCTAACAACGGGTAGCAAGCATATCATATACCAAAATGGCTGACCATAAACAGCTACAGTCACTAAAACTGAAGCAAAGCCCCTGTTGGGCCCAAACCGGCAGCGTAACAGCTAAACACCCAAAAACCAAGATGATGGCTAAGAAGGAAAACAACCAAAATCTAGAGGAAAAATTTATCCAAAGAATCTAAACAGAGAAACGGGCAGCACTCTGGTAAGAAACAGCTTTAACCCCCAAGAGACTAGTTCTAGAATTCTAGGAAAAATAGACAGCATAATGGTAGGGAAACAGAACTAGCTCTAACGAGTCTAACAAGGGTAACCGAGCCTAAATGAAAATAGGGGGACAAAACCAACAACCCAATAAGAACCCAAAAGAAAGAGAAAACTATCCTAGAGAGTTCAAAGAAAAATACGGGCATGACCCTAAGAGGTAAACTACGACGTGAAATCCAAACAATGCGAAGAACAAACCCCAGGTAAGAACCTGAAGGTGAAATTAACCTAAACTTGGGATAACAGAAAACTCGGGAAGAACCCGAAAATAAAACTACCCTAAGCTAAACAAACAAACCTATCAATATGCAAACAAAACATACAGTTAAGAAAACACATAATCCTACTAGAGTTAGCAGCATCTAATGGAGGGTTTTAGGCTACTATATGCAAAAGGCCAATTTTGGTCAATCGAACAGGGTATATTCTGAATAGAGCTGGAAATATACCTCCTATGCTAGGAGTGGTACAGGACATGGTTAATATTGGAGAGGAAAAAAAAATTTGAACCGACGCCGTGAGCATAAAAAATGACGTGTGCGTTTTTCATGAAAACAACAAACTATTTTAATCTTAATAGCGTTATACCTTTATGAAACTTGTCGAAAATCTTCAAGAAGTCCCGAATATGTTGAAAACGACCTTGCAATCTTCTCACTTATGACCCGGACACACTACGACGATCTCGGTGTGTGGGCACCGATTCCGATCGAAATCTTTTCCTCCTCTTTGGTTTTTTCTCACACTTTTCTCCAAAAAGCAAAAATCAATTTGCCAAAAGAGAGAGGAGACGGCGGCTTGGTTGGTGTGTATGGATTAGGCTTTTAGGTTTTCTTTTTTATATAAAAAGCCACATTGTGATATATTACTACATATATCAAAGATAATGATAAGAATATATATTCTCTTTCCTAAAACTAAGGTAGAGATATCTTCCATAAAATCAAATTCCCACCCATAATTAGGGCCTGCCACTTAGGGAGAAATCCCTAGGTTGCCAAATGACTAAAATGCCCCTCATTATTTAATTTAATCCCTGAATGTCTCCGGCGGCAAAACCGGTATTCTAATTAAATTAAATAATTACCGAAACCAATAAGAAAAATAACCGTGCATATAGTGGGTTACGTGAGGGATCACAAGAAAGTATAGGACTCGAGTTAATCGTACGAGAAAATTGGATATCCCTAACTCTGTCCCCGAGTTAGATCCTTTTTCATACGAACCATAATTTATTCCACTAAAGGTCATGACAGAACTCCCGACCCTAACTCAAATTATGTCTTGAGTTTTCAATTATCAAATGCACTGAATTCTCCCCAAGTTTAAGATATAGATTCCCGATAAATAAATTAGGTTACTGACAACCCGATTTAATTACCCTCTTTTCCTTGCAACCGCACCGCTTAACCTTTTGATATGCCAGATTCGAAGACCCACTGTACAGGTTCAGCAAAATCAAACCTATAAGAAAAGCACACGAGGGGGAACTCCTCAACCTAAATCGGGCGTGGTTTTCATCAGCTGATTATCAATCATCGGACAAGCAATACCAGTACCCAACTCATCGATTTTGTTGATCTCATGGAGAAAATCTCAACCATTGACGACTCAAAGTACTGTACATCATCTGAACACAATTAATCAATC
>JAULJZ010201884.1:0-19590 GCA_032270985.1 Heliamphora pulchella
AGAAATAATATTGCATATATTGCTCATTAAGATTCTCATAAAATAAAAAATTAATTTTATTAAAATAAAATTAAATAGTAAAAATATAGTTTTCAGTATACAACCCTAACACAGGTGACATTCCATAAGGTGGAAATAATATAAGCATCATGCCTAGGTGTATGTCAATTGCAAACTCAACTTTTGTATTTAGGGATATTCTTGGTAAATCCTCTGGAAGTACATATGGGAACTCGCAAATAACTAGTATCTCAAAAGTTCTTTTCCTCTCAACTCTATATTAACTACTAGTGCTAAAAACCATGGCAACCCTTTTCGTAATAACCTTGAAATTTTAAAAACAAAACTCACTCCTATCCCCTTGGAATACGAATTCCATCTCCTTGAGTATTCTAATGATCAGTCTAACAACGCATATACTATAACGACCAAACCATCCCAAGTATTAGATCGAGACCTATCATACTTAACGGCATCCAATCAATTAGCTGTCTTTATCTCTTAATCTCTTAAACAGTTTTGGTACACACTTTGCTCTAATATTTCCTTTCCTATCGGTGTAACAATTAATATCACACAATCAACATGTTCAATCGTTATAGCATCTACTGGCAAAGAATGAGTAATATGAACAAACATATTGATCTTGGATCTATCCGAACAAACGTATCTCTATTAAAAATGTTAAGAATACATGTCACCACGTTAGGTGTAGCTTATGCATCTTGTTTCATTATAGGCGATACTCGTTCTGAAATCCTTGATTGTTCCATTGGTCCATCTCCTTTGTTTGGTATGCTCCTAGTTGGTCCTCTGTCTACCATCCTTTGCTTTTGTTAGACGATTTTGTTAGTATTCTCAAATGTTCGTACTGCAAGGCCATGTGCCCCAGTTCACCACAGTAGTAACAAATGATCTCTCGTCTACCTTTCAGATAATCCCTCTTAAAATGACCAGTGGCTCCACTCCTAAAACAATTATACATTTTCGTCCCCTCTGTATGACCCGACGCTCTGCCATTCAATCGATTTCCTTTGAATCCAAAATTCTTAGGTGTCAAAGTACCTTAAAACTTGCACCTTTTAAATCCTTCTTGTCTTCCGTCGTCCTTCTTAACATCCTTTTGAAGCATCCATGCCTTAATCAAATTTGCATAGTTATTCATTTTGAGAACCATCAGTCTAGTCCCATACGCCTACATCGTCATTCATCTTTCATCCTGCTCTGTCAGTCTTTCAATGGCTTATAATATTCTAGTGACTGGGTCAGGGTGGTTCAGAGATTCAGGTTGTACTCATCCCATTAGTGAAGGTCCTTCCTGTTGCTCTTTGTTAGGTTGTTTAGGGGCAAACGATGCTCCATTAGGATTCTCCATATTTAATAAAAAGGTACGATTTAGGGTTCGATTATCTCCACACTTCGGTAAACATACTTGGAAATTTCGATTAGCAACCTACACCGGGCTATCTCCCCAATCTCATAACACAATCAAAATCTCGATTAGAAACTACACTGGGCTACCTCCCCAATCTGATAACATACTTAGACTTCTAGTTAGAACACTATGCCAAGATACCTCCTCAATTTGATAACATACTTAGACTTTCAATTAGAACTCTACACTGGGCCATCTTCTTAGTCCAATAACATATTCCAATTTTCGAACAAGAACCTACACTGAAACTATCTCCCCAATCCAATAATATACTCAAACTTTCAATTAAAACTCTACACTAGGCTACCTTCCCAATCCAATAACATACTTAGACTTTTAATTAAGAACCTACGTCTAACTAAGATGCGTTTCCCAATGGACTTCAAAACTAGTTAGTCGAACGTACGAAGACAAGGCTATGATATCCCAAGACCTAAATCACACTATATCACGTTGTGAAAGAAAACACACTTAACCTATGGTCCACCATATATCACACTCTACCAAGTCTACAGAATCTGTGACATAAAGCTCTGATATCAAAATGTCACACCCCACTCCAACAAGGTACTCTACTTGTGCAGTGGGCATAAACCTGCCAACATTCCAGTGGCCTCAAGAAAACAACAAGGCTTAGAATAACCAAGAACAAAAACTTTCCACGCAAGATTGATTCGAAAACATCATTTCATTAAAATGGAAGAACATAAGATCAAGGGATACTTCATCTCATACATCATAACCGGGATATTCCATCCCATACCATACATTACATCTCAAAATTAAAACTCTTACTCTCTAACATGATATGTCTTACAATTACAAACCATAAAATGAAAGACAACAAAAATGACATCTAAGCTTTGATTCCAAGCCTAAGACGTCGACAGTGGTTGTAGGGACCTGGTCCCTTTCTATTTTGATGATTAATTAAAGTTTGTTTTAAGACCTTTGGTGATATATGAAAAAGTGTTTAATGGTGCGAAAGAATTGAAATTTAATCATATTAATAATGGATGATGATGATCGTATGCTTGGTAATGCATGAGGATTATTGTTGTGGGTTATTTTGGTGAGTTATGAGGTGTTTGCCTTATGATTTGATTTATTTATATAGCTTTGGTTCGGAGCCCCTCACACCACTGAGCGCTCGAACAACCTGGGTCCCGCTTGAGCAGACTAGTGGCAGAGAGTTCGAGTAAATCGGGACCGCTCAAGCGGACCCCTGTTCGTTCGAGCAGATTGTTGGCGAGTAGACTTTAAGTTGTGGGTTAAGACATTTCATTTTTATTCTTTTTATCCCCCTCTCTCTAGAGCAAGAGTTGAGACATAGGGTTAGGTTTGGTGATTTCTTGGAGCCCTTCTTGCTCCCTAGAGTGAATTTCTTGCTTCCCTCTTGATTGAGCACCCATTAGAGGCTTGAGCTTGGCGTTGGAAGCTTCATCTTCGTCCATTGATTGGAAATTTGGTCGGTTGGAGCTGGCTCGATTTGGTTTCTAGTTGTTTGAGCATTAAAAAGGTAGGATCTATGATTATCGTTGATCAATACATGTATATGAGTTATATTGTTGTTAGATTTGCATAAAATCATGAAAATCTATATTTTTAGAACCCAAGGTTAGGGTTTGATGTTACAGCGTGCTAAATCTTAGGTTTATGGGTGATTTAAGATAAATCTATCATGTTAACATTGTTGAAAATGCTTTGATTTGAAAAATGACGAGTTGGGGTTACCGTAGGGTTAAACATTGAACAAATTTAGGACTTTTTGGGTTAATGAATTCAAAAGATGAAATTGAGGTGACTTTTAGTAAATCGGAGGTTGCAGAAACCTATTTATGTAAAGATTCTATGAACTTTGATGAAAAGAGAAAATAATGAAATAATAGGTGGGGATTTTGAATGAATGTGATGATTTTGGTGAAATGTGATTATCATGAAATGTTTGATAGGGGATTTTGGATTATTTTCCACTCGAATATACTAAATGTGAGAATGTTAGAATTTAGCAATGTCTTGAATCCTAATTGTGTGGGTTTGGCGAGAGAAACTATATTTGGGTTGGACTCACTTGTGGAATTTAAGGAATTGGTAATGATTGAAACTCTACCGTTCGGATGGTGATCCTGAAGTGGTTTGTAATGAATGTCCTCCCTTTGGATTGTGATCCTGAAGTGGTTTATAATGAATGTCCTTCATTCAGATGGTGATCCCGGAGTGATTTAAAATGTATGTCTACCCTTCTGATGGTGAGCCCGAAGTGGTTTATAATATCTTCATACCCTTTGAATTGTGATCCCGAAGTGGTTTCTACTATATGTTCTCCCATCGGATGGTGATCCCGAAGTAGTTTGTAATGAATGCCCTACCCTTCAGACAATGATCTCAAAGAGGTATACGATGGTTGTGATGAGAGGAGTTAACGAGAAATGAAAAATACTTCGGGTTGGGTGAACTTGGAAAGCGTCAGAAGATATATGTGTATATGTGTGTGTGTGTGTGGTAAAGTCGAGAGTTTATGATGATTGAGCTAAAACGGAGTTGGTTTTGCACAATAAAAACTGGTTAGGTGAATGAAAATTTTGTTAGAAAAGTGGGTTTAGTTTCTTAACTAAAAACTTGTTGTGCATTCACATAATCATCATCGCCTATCATTCATTTATTTTTTTTAGTCTATTTTCTATTAGCCTTGGCTCATGTTGTATAAAACATTTCAGGTAAACAAGTGAAACTAGTTGCCGAGTGCGGTGGACCATAGCTGGAGACCCAGTTGGGTCATTTTGATGAAATTATATGTCTTTGAGAAGACCCCCTTTTTAGAATTGTATTGCTGTAGTTCAATTTTATCATACATTGTAAGTGTAAGTTGAGGGTTGGTAGAACCCGTTTTGTAAGGCCCTAAGGCCACGTACGCACTCATTACTTGTATGCAGGTGACATCGTCGAGTTATTTCTTCGAGCTTATACCTTGGTTTCTCTTATGAAATTCTATGATTTAAAGTGTTAGTTTTCAAGTTTTTGAGATGTTGGATGTGATTCCAAAGTTAATCGTATGTTTTAATTTCAAGTTTTGGTTTACGACAACTATGTTTAAAGGATGGGAGGTTTTAATATTTTTCCAACACTTAGAAGGATTTTCAAGATTTTGGAGCAGTTTGCTCTTGGGTACCTCACCACTTGAGCGGTGGGGAGTCCGCTCGAGTAGACTCCGCTAGGTGGCACACTTTTGAAAATTTGTTTAAAAAAAAGTTTGTTGGATATCTCTTGAACATCTTTTACGACATAAATAGCTATATTTTGGTGGCTTGTTTTACAATTTAAAAGGGCTTTATTTTACTTCGACTTGATGGAAAATGATATTTTTGGTTTAGTTTTTCAACAAAGTATAGTTTCGGTTAATCTTTTGATTGGGCCTTTATGGTAAAATCTTAATCTCGGGTTCTTTACCCTTTATATATCACGGGATTTTATTGTTACGAAATCAGCGAGTTACAAATTGGTATTAGAGCTATAGGTTCAAATACCTAGGAACCATGGGAATGATTGATCAATTGCGTAAGAGTTTTCATTGACGTGTGACAATCATATATTTGTGTGATCGCATGAAATATCTAAGGATTAACTTAATGTTTGCATGCTATGTGGTGCTTGGGTATAGAGGTTGGATCGTTAGGATGACGTGTCGTTCCCTTGGGCGTCCGGTCAACTGGTTCAGGGTTCGAGTTAGAAAGGCGGTTGGCCGACATCTATTCTAACAAGAAATCCAAACGAGTCACCCAGATTGGTGTGTCATTCCTAAGGGTTCTCCTTGGCATGTGGATACGTGTTGATGTGATATTGCTTGACAATGATTAGTACGTTTATATGGATTTGGGATGTTAAGTCGAATCTTACCTTAATGAGTTTTATGATGCCCTTCATATAGAATTTTTGCCTAGAGGACTAGGGCGAGTTGTGGTCAAGGTTATGGTATGGGTTATGGAAGTGCGATCGAGTTTTCGGTGATTGCAACGGGAGTACACTCGTGAGATGAGTGTTAATTGTTTTGTGCATGGTGGAACTTGCTTGTAAGTTATGGTAACTACATGAGTTGGTGGTGACCTTAATTAGTTGCCCGTTGCGTTTTTGTGTTATCATGGTTTGTCACGATGCTATTAAGGCATGGATAATCGGTTGGTCGTTGTGGAAAACTCTTCTTGTGGAGTAATGCTACCTAGAGTTGAGTGGTGTTACTAATGTCCTTGTGATTAGGTGTGGTAGGGTGTTTGAGACTCCTTAGAGATTGGTTGTATGATCAGGATCTGTGATGTGGTTTGGGGCATGTTGAGGATTATGTACATTATGAGTCATGCTATGTCTTGAACTGTATACTCGGGAATGGAGTATGGGCGAAAACATAGTGAATGGAAGTGTAATAATCGTTGGCTTAACATTTTTTTAAAAAAATCTCTAGACATAGATGATTTTGGGTGTATCCCATGCCCTGTGGGATGTTATTGGTGGTCGTAGTGACGTCTTGTGGCTTTGAAAACCTGTTTAATAACCCTTGTGCCCTTTTGCTAGTGTGACGCTAAGCCATGTCCCTTATCGAGGTTCGAGAGTTGAGTTATTGGTGCGTAAGCTCAGAGATGTGTTGGATGATGTGCTAGTTCTGGTTACGGTTCTAGGGTGTGACGAGTATAGGTCCTTTGGGAATTTCACGGGAGTAGAGGCTTGTGACTTTGGTTGTTGTCCTCATAGTTTGGAGAACATGTTTGGGGACTATGTTTGGTGTGTACAGGAATGTGTGCCTAGATAAAGTTGAGGTGTGAGGGTGTGAGTAGTATCAGATCTTTTACAAGACGACGTGATCGCTTTAGTGTCCCCTTCGCAAGTGCTAAGTGCAAGGAATTTGAGAAACCCTTAATGGGTGTTGGTAGTATGGTTAATCTAGTTGCTTAGATGGTATATCATGAGTGTGTTGTCTTTTGAAGGAATATAGGTTGTTTATGTTTGAATCTGTGGTTTAGGGGTGATTCTGCTGTTTGCCCTTAAGAGTGAAATGTATAGTGTTATGCCTTGTATATAACAGGTGATGGACTTGTAGACGTGCGAGATACATCGCTGGGGTATAAAAGAGTTAGAGATATTGGAGGTGTCTAAACGAGGTCTGAATTTGAGAACTAAGTGTGACGAGTGGTATAATTATCATAATTAGGATCGACAACATTGGTATGGTAGTAGTCGATGTCAACTTAATAACAGATGAATAGTGTTCTCCTAAACCAAGTATGTCATGGGTATCGAGAATGTGATGGTGTTGAGCGAAAGCTTCTGGTTGACTTTTTCTTTTCTCTGAGTGGATAGAGAGCTACCTTGTGGACCGTTATCATGTGAGAGCTGTTATAGCTTTGTTAGATGTAGATGTCAGGACCTTTGATTGATTCTTGATTTGGCAGTATCCTAAGGAGATTAAAGCCTTTGTGGATCCTGTACCCTTGTTGTGGTCCTTTGAGTTGTGCCTTGTGAATTTGTATCATCGTGATTGTATGATTGTAAGATTGATTCCTCGTAACTTTTCGGTGAAGGTTTGTTTGCTCTACCCTATGAGTATGAGTGTTCGGGTTGTGTTCCCTGAGTTATTGGGTTGGTAGACCTAGAACGCCTGTCCCTTTTTCTGACAGAAGAGTGAGTGTGTGAGTATAAATGGTGAAAAAGCAAGATTGTGGTATACGAATTGAGTTGTGTAGTTCTTTTATGGTCAGCTATGGGTGGACAAAGTTCCTTGATGAGTTGTGTATAAGATAGAGTTGTTAAGTGCAAAGGGCGGGTCTTGGTTGATTACTTGGTGGGAAAAGTATGAAGATGTTGAGTAGCATTGGTGAGGGATCAGAGGATCATATGCTATTACTACCTAATGGAGAATTGTTATACGTGTGGTATGAATATAAAGGAAGGATGCGAATGTATATTCAAGTATTGACGAACAGTATGGTTGATGATTGTCTAGAGTTCAATAACTGAGTAAGTTTATAATGTTGTGAATACGAGAGACAAACGTATATGTTAAGTGTGGGTTAATTCCAGATGGGATTTGTTGCGATTGATTAGGCGTTGGATGATCAATTGAAGGTTAGAGGGTTGATCGTGAAGGCTTGAACAAGATGTTGGGTATGATGCATGTGAATTCTTGGGAGCAATGTTAGAGTTTGACATAAGTGAAGAGTGTTTGAAACCAGTTCTAATTATGAATTAGTTTCGTGCTCTGCATTTAATCGATTAAGTTCGTCGAATCTGGTGTGAGTTAGATCTCGGTCCGACAACGTTCGAATGACCTTAGTGTTAATGAGACCCTTTTTGCGGAGGCAATCAGTGTGGATTTTATCCTTCAAAAACTTATTCTTGTTGTGAGACGTCATTCTTGGTGAGACCATTAGTAGTTGACGGCAATGTTAGAGTTGTATACTGAAAACTATGTTTTTAGTATTTAATTTTATTTTAATAAAATTAATTTTTTATTTTATGAGAATCTTAATGAGCAATATATGTAATATCATTTCTTTAAATGTTATGCATGGATGTCCTGTATTCTGTACAGTATTTACTCTAGTGTGTAGAGTACAACTTGCAAATGGAAGACCAGATTTTAGGTCTTGCAGAATATAAGTTTTTTTGTTAACAGTTTAGATGAAAATGGACATACCATCGGTGTGACTGTAGCACAGAGTTTTAGTAGGCATGTCTTAGTTATGAAAAACAGATAATAGCATCGTTTATTATTTCGACTCTATGTGCTAGTACACTTTGTATGTATTGAACGGGACACATTGGGGTAATTAATTTTATACTGATTATATAAATTAATTTACACCCCAAGGTTATTATAAGAGTGGTTATGCTCTTAATCCTAAAATAATTATTGATTTGCGTATATTTAATATTCGTTGTTTTGATTCATTAGAGGGTGCGATCTTATATGGGTCTATATTCCCAATGAGTTGGATAGTGGTATTATTTATATGGTGAATTTTAATTATTGATAGAATCTACGTCTCGAATAATCGGGATTGACGATACCCGCTTAAGGATACTTATAAGTTTTGACCGGACCAAACCCTGCAGGTGGATTTCATTATTCGATAGTTAAATAAGTTAAGCGAAAGGGCTTAAAGAATTTTAAAGAGGCCAATTAAATTAAATTGTCAGTACTTAAATTTAATTAGCGAGTATCGAAAATTTTAACGTCGATCGTGGTAATTTTTTAATGGTTTTAAAATAGTTTTTTTCGATAAGTTTCTACAGAATCTATGCATTAAAAAAGCAAAAATTAGTCAAAAATAGCCATAAAAATCGACAAAAACAGCCACCACCGGCAGCTTTGCCGGCGGCAGTTCGGGGCTGGTTTTGTTGATTTTTTTAGACATTTTTTGGGACAATTTTTTGAGCAGTATTTTAGGCATAAAATAGCAGTAAACATATTTTAAAATAGTGTCCAAAAACCATTAAAAAAAACTAGGCCAAAACAGGCAAGAAAACACTAAAAAGCTGCGGTGGTTTTTGGCAGAAACGGCGGTGCTGTTCGGGGCTTTTTTGGGACTGTGTTCGAGGCGTTCTTTGAAGCAATATATTACTGGATATCAGTGCTATTTTCTAGAAAAAAAAATGGTAGCCAAAAATACCACAGGAAAAGCCCAAACGGGCGGCTGAAGTGGGCGGGGGCGCAGGGGCAGCGACGGTGCTGGTTTGAGGCTTATAGAAAGTTGTTTTTCAGGCTGTTTTCGTTCCAATTTTTTAACAGAAAAATATTATTTTTCAAGAGCTATTTTTCAAAAAAAAAAAAGGCGTAAAAAACAGAGCACGGAAGAGGTAACAAAAGCCACCTGAAGTGGTTGGAGCGGCAGCGCCGACGGCAGGGCTGGCTTGGTCCGAGCTATTTTGGATCTTGTTTTCTAATATATTTTCATACTGATATGACATATTAGTACATCACAATGTACCAACGAATCCTGATGCAATTGGGATACAGGTAGCTGACTCGAAAAATGATTCTTACAGCTTATCTTCAACAGGAGACTGAAATTTATCAGAGTTTCGATTCGATAATAAAATCAGGATATATACATATCTTGTATTTATATTCATATGAACTGCGTGGATGATGTATATCTGTTTTATATTTTTTTGTTAATTTAATTAATTCAAAAATTTTGATTTTAGTTAAATATTTTGCAAAGGAAAATAAAGTTAAAGTTTTTTTTAATTAAAATTTTTTATTAAATGAAAAAACTTTAGAAATTTTACTTTTAAAAAATATCACCTTTAAGATGATTTTTTTTATAAAATCAGATATCTTGAAAAAACGTAAAAATTAATTTTGAATTTTGAATTAATTAAATAAAAAAATATTTAATTTAAATAAATTATTATTTTTCAAAAAATGTGTAACGAAAAATAAAATAATTAAATACCTTTAATCACTATCTTAGCTGAAAAGCTAAAGGAAAAACTGTGTATTTATTGAATTTTATTTATCTTTTCGTGTTTTAATTTTATTAAAATACGAAAATATAGTTTGGCAAATCGGAATCTTTGAAATCGTGTACATGAAAAGATATTTGATTCTTTTAGTTCGTGTGATTTTTAAAATTAATAAATTTATTTTAATTAAATGAGTTTTTATAACCCTAAAAAATATTTTAAAAATCTAAGTGAGAGAAAATTTATTAACAGATAAATTCTGCGGTCTCCATCACCAGTTTGTAGGCGATGTAATTAAATTTTGCGTGTTGACAATAAGGCCTTCCTCTTTATTGGACAGATTAATTACCGTATCACCAGTACAAACCTCATTTAGTGATAATTCTGGTTAGTTGTTAGTGTGGATCACTTCTCCATTTGAAAGGTTCATTGCGAAGCGATTGATCTGGGATTAGGTGATGGTTAACACTTAACTGTATATAATAGTATTCTCTCCATCTGAGTCACTACTATTATTTACTGGACCAAAATTATGTCGGCTATTTAATTTTACTTGATAAGGTCAGTTGCCTAGATAGTAAAATTAAAATGAATTGGCATGTCTGGACAAACGATGGATAGTAGACGTCCTCCCATCGAGGCATGCTATTCGCAGGGTATCAGGCTGCTGGCTATTTTTTTTTTTAAATGGTTGAGGGAACCAAATTAAAATAAATTCAATGTATTACTCGTCATAATTAATAGTTATTTTTTAATTATACGATTCTCAAGATTAAAATGGCTTTCAATCCACTCGCTTCAATACTCAAGGAAAACAAACTTACGGGACCACACTATGTTGACTGGAAAAAAAATTTGGACTTGTCTTAACTGCTGAGAACAATAAGTTTGTATTAACTGAGATATGTCCACCAGTACCTGATGTGGGGGTGACTGAACAGAAATCCCAGGCCCATCAGAAGTGGTAGAAAGCTGATCAGATGGCTCGATGTTACATTTTGGCTTCCATGCCAAATGTTTTGCAGCATCAGCATCAGTCTATATCTAGTGCCTATGACATGATTATGAATCTCAAAGAAATGTTTAGGGATCAAAATCATGCTGCTAGGCAGGTGACTATAAAATCTCTAATGAATGCAAACATGGCTGAAGGCACTATAATTAGTGATCATGTTCTGAAGATGATCAGTCTTCTGAATGAACTGGAGATACTAGAAGCTGAAATTGATAAAAAAACTCAGGTCGATATCATACTCCAGTCACTACCTGAAAGTTTTAAGCAGTTCTGCCTGAACTATACCATAAATAAGCTCAGCTTTTCATTGGTAGAACTTCTTAAGGAACTTCAAGCAGTCGAGGGTGTTTTTAGGAAGCCAGGTTGTATGTATGTGACTGAAAAAGGTTATTCCTCTAAACCAAAAGGTAAGAAGAAGAAAAAGGTTCAGAGACATGGAGGCACATGTTCAAAAGTAGTTAAGGGACCAAAAATTGGTGTGAAAAAGCCGAGAGGTAAGTGCTATCACTGTAATTTGTTTAGGCATTGGTAAAAGTAGTGTCCAATTTTTCTAAGTAAGCATAACAAACCAGGTAATTTTTGTTAACTGGTGGTTAAAACATGTTTAGCAGTGTTATCTACCGGAACCTAGTGTGTAGATACATGAGCCACTAATCATGCCTACAATTCTTTGTAGGGGTACTAAGAAATCAGGTAGCTTAGTGATGAAAAAATATACCTGTATATGGGCAATAATACAAGAGTGGCAGCAGTTACAGTAGGAGATGTCACTCTCAGCATTAGTAGAGATATGATATTACTTCTAAAAGATTATCTTTATGTACCTTCGATTAGAAGAAATTTAATTTTGAATTCTAGTTTAATAAAGGATAAATATTATGTTCATTTTGATGACTCTGTGGTTCTAAAAAAATAAATATTTTATTTATTCTGGTACATTGGTGGATGATCTGTATGTCATATCTCCTATCTCTCCTATAATGTAACTAACTGAATTGAATAACACATCTAATTTACCATATAAGAGAAAGTTTTCTTTTTTAATAAACCAAACATTTCTTTAGCACTTACGTTTGGGTCATATTAATCTAATAATGAAAACTAGACTGGTAGAAGATGGACCTTTGAATTCATTGGAAGTTGAGGCACTTCCAGTCTATGAATTCTGCTTAGAGAGTAAGATGACTAAGAGGCCCTTTTCGGCCAAAGGCTATAGAGTTAAAGAACCCTTGAAACTGGTTCATTCTGATGTATGTGGTCCTGTGAAAGTCTAGGCTAGAGGTGGCTTTGAGTACTTCGTTAGTTTCATTGATGACTACTCAATGTATGGATACATTTACCTGATGTACCGTAAGTCTGAATGTTTTGAAAAATTCAAAGAATTCAAGGCGGAGGCGAAAATGCTTCCGGGTAAAAGTATCAAATCACTACGATCTGACCGTGACAGATAATATATCTTTGGAGAGTTTAGGGATTACTTATCATCGGAGGGGATTATATCCCAGTTGACTGTACCTGGCACTCCGCAACAGAATGGTGTTGCAGAAAGAAAGAATATGACTCTTATGGAGATGGTAAGGTCCATGATGAGTTATTCAGGTTTACTCGAATCGTCTTGGGGACTCACATTAGAAATAGTGGCTTACATTCTGAACTTAGTACCTTCTAAGTCAGTACCTTTTACTCCCACAAAATTGTGGACCGGGCATAAGCCTAGACTAAAATATATTTGGTTTTGGGGGTGTCCAGCACATGTGCTGGAAGAGAACACAGAAAAGTTGGAACAGAGGACAGAAGTCTATTTCTTTGTGGGGTATCCGAAGGGAACGAAAGGTGGTCTATTTTATTATCCTAAGGATCAGAAGGTCATCGTTAGCACCAATGCCCAATTCTTGGAAGAGAATTATTGTAATAACCCGAACTCAGGAATACGAATAGAAAAGAAAGAACATCTCAAAAGAAACGAAATCTCGAACCTAAGTTTGGTAAGAAGAACCGGCCCGACCGTTTAACCTTTTCGAGCCTGAGACCCGGGACAGAGTGGGAACCACACAAGCATGTATTAAAACCCTAATGTTGAGGATAAGAATTCAAAGTTATAAGTCCAAGTCGTTTAAGACAAGAGTTAAGCTCAAAAAGTCTTAAAAAACTAAATTTTGACGCATGGATACCCTAAATTAAGGATTTAAGTACAATTAAGTAGGAAAGGACAAAATAATATCAAAAATAACAAAAATACCCTTAGTGGCCAATCACCTTGGGAAGAGTGCTAAAAAGTGAATTTTTGCTTGCTTTTTAGCTTAAAATGATGAGAAAGGTATTAAGTTAAGCATTATGATGATCCAATACTTGTGGAGAAAGTAATATATACATAATAATATGGTGTTATAGGTTAACAAAAGCAAACAAATTACTATTGAAGTTCATGCACAACAAAATAAGTCAAAAAGTCATATATTGCTAAAATAGCTTAACTTGACTTAAAAGACTACATTTATTTAGTCAATTGCTATGGGAACTATGATAATATATGGACATACTATATTGCTCATAAACATACTAATATAATAGGTTTTAGAGGGAAAAGACAAATAAAATACATCAAATTAACTTTTAAAGTATTTTTTTGCACAAAATGGCACGTAAACCAATGCAAAACCCCTTGATTGATGGGGGATCAAATATTTGTCCCCCCAAACTGACCCTAGCTGAATTTAGCTTCCCCAAATCTAATTTTTGTTCCCTCAAAGCTTGAACTAACTTAATGAGCCCATGCGAAAGAAAAGAAAAAGTATAAAAATTTAATTATTTTGTTCCCTAGCTCCTTCTATATAAACTAAGCCCAAACATCTTCTTACCCTTTGATATTTTAGTGGAGAGAGAGGGAGAAAGACCAGATTATGAGTGTTCTTGAGGGTCCATAGAAGTTTGAGAGAAGAAAGAAGAAGAAGAAGATGAAAAAGAAGAAGGGATCCAAGAAAGGGTTCTTTGGAGACCATAGTCCCAAAAGCCAAGTCCTACTAGTGTTTCACCATCTTTTGTTCTCTCAAACATGTAGGTAAAACCTCTAAACCTTATGGCTAATATCCCTCAAAATATCCCCCAACATATCTCTTTAAAAACTCTAAAAATCGAGAACCGAAAATAAATCAAAAAGGCGTCGTAGTTGGAAATTTGGGGCTATTATGATTATAGGTGATATGAGATGTTGTTGTGTATGGTTATCTTTGAGTTTGATAACCTATAAATGTGCTAGAACCTTGGTATTAATGTCTAAAACACAAGCATGCAAAGAAATGGAACAAAAACTTGACATGACATAAGTGGAAGACTTGGATCCTAAGAGACTTGATTTTTGAGAACATAGATGTTTCTGCCCTGAACTTTGGAATGCCATAAATCATTGTAGAAAATTGATCTAAGCATTTTCTTTACGTCCAGATTTATCCTTTTGTGTTATCTTTCATCCAAAGTTGGTTTCAACTCATTTGAATAAATAGAACTTGAGATATTGCAATTCTACCAAAATGTATCAGTTTCCGACCAGTCAACAATGCAGACCTAAAAACCCTAGTTTAAAATGAGATTCGAGTTTTGGCCAAAACTTGAAAGTTGTAGGTAACATGTATATATATCGATCCACCAACAATGAGCACAATATATTGAGCTTGGATAGGTCAAAACCCCTTTGAAAGTTTCTGTTGAGTTTCAACCCTCAAGGGACACTTCTGCCACATATTTTTGTGTAGCCCAAAACATCTATTTTTAGTGATCTATTCGAGAAGTGGTCTACATGAACTTTGTATCTAACATCATTAAGTACTTTTTGCCCAAAAACCAGACCTTAAAGCATCAGGATGATTCCTCAAAACCATTTCAAACCTTCTGTCCAAAACTGGCTCTGTTGAGTTTTTAAGGCTGACAGACCCTATTTTCTAAAATGGATAAAAAGTGTAACTTGTTCCAAACAACTATCCTTAGCTCTAAACATGAAACTTTTATGGGACATGTTGAACTAGAACATAATCAAAAATGGGCTCATTTGGACTTGATATGATACCCCTAAACCGAGACCAACAGATACACTTTCCTGACCAATTCTCTAAGCAACTGCTGAACCATCTTCGTTTCTGTCAAGCTTTTCACCCTTTCACCTTAGGTTTTGGCTTTGCTGTTGAACATAAAAGTTGTAAGGAATATTTTAATCTAAATCATCACCAAAAATTATAATCTAATTCCAAGCTTAAGTATCTCAAGATGCTATGGTACTTTAAATTTTAATGATTGGGATAGAGTAATAAATAGTTAAATTAAATCCTTAAACAAGTGAAGGATTGGGCAAGTGCGTAGTACCCCTTAAATCTAAAAGGAAGGTAACCGTGGTCCCTAAAAATCAAGAAAACATTCAATGGTTAGAATCGTTATAGTACTTCACGTTCTAAGAGGGGTAGAACTCCGTGTTGACGGTTAAGTCATGTTTGCTTGCTAGGTATGAAAGTTTTGCTACCCGAGGAGCAAGCTTAGCTCGTTGACAAAGGCTCAGTTCGTATCCATATAAGATAAGGTCAGAGTGCTTAGATATTATCTTGAACTTGAGTTTATGTAAATGATGCTTAAAATGCTTTGAAGCGCATGTTTTGAACTATGACTAGTTTGACGATCGTATGAACCTGTTGTTTTAAAGCTATGATGTTTTTAATTCAAGTGTGCTATCCATGATATTTTGAGCTAGCATGATGTTACTATGAAAGTATGGTTAATGTTGTGTGGTTGTTCTAAAGTGCCAAGTTACAAGAGTTTTCGGCCCTTTTATATCCCGTTATGAGGGAGGTTACCCAACTATGGGTTTTTCATTTGTCCCTTTAGGGGAGGTTTCCCGTTAAGCGGGGGTTTTTGCCTTAAAGGCTTTTAGGCTGAGTCCCAGGTTTTAGCACATACCACTCGTGCTTGGTGGTGAGTAGCCCTCATTCCATCACGTTGCTATCTGTGCATTGCGAATTGAGGTTACGGTACTGTCGGAACTCCCAGTCGTGAGGTTGACGACTACTTGGGCATTGTTGGGGTTTGAGTCTAGATTTGAGAAAGTGGTAATGCATTTTAACAAGTGGCGGTTAAGCCAGGAACAATTTCTGTTTGCAATACTGAGAAGATTTTGTATAATTTGTGATATTTTCATGTTCAGGCAAATGTATCAGTTTCTATTTTTTTTGTAAAAAATATGATGAACTATTTTTAGAAGAGTTTTCAGTTATCCTTAGCTAAGTAACTATCTTTTCTGTTCATGATAATGCTAAGTGCGCTCTCCTGTAACCTCTGTGGTTGCAGATACCAGGAACAGCTAAGAGTTTGTCCACCACAGGAGTCGTCAAGTTGTTTTGGTTCAGTTTTCTTTTGTTTAGTTTTTAGTTTTGGCAAAGCTTCTTTTATAGACCCTCAAGGTTTTTTTTTTAATGTTTTAGAAGTAATGTATGCCCTTAGGATGGCGAATCCCTAGTGACTCATGTTTACCTCTTTTGACATTAAGGCGTTATGGTTGCTTAGAAGTTCTTATTGGGTGTCTTAATATCTTTGTCCCTTGTCTTTCTCTTTGGTCGTCGATTTAAGGCGGGATCACATCCCTTTGTTTAGGTTTAGTGCCTTGCGGGAGCGGGGTTTTACATTTGGTATCAGAACTCTAGGTTATAGGTTCTGTAGACTTGTTAGAGTGTGGTCTATGGTGGACCATAGGATAAGTGTGTTGTCTTGCGGTCTGTTGAGAAGAGTGGCTTTAGCCAGGGTTGTCATACCTTTGCCTTCGGGCATCTGATTGACTAGCATTGAGGTCCATTTGGGAAACGCGTTCTGCAGACGCAGGGCCCTAATTGAAAGTCTA
Organism: Heliamphora pulchella; assembly: GCA_032270985.1. Lineage (NCBI taxonomy): Eukaryota > Viridiplantae > Streptophyta > Magnoliopsida > Ericales > Sarraceniaceae > Heliamphora > Heliamphora pulchella. The sequence continues at coordinate 16,780 of JAULJZ010201884.1, forward strand.
AGCAAGTTATCAGATTGGGGAGATAACCTGGGAGGGGCCTTGCGTTGATGTCATTTTGCGAAGTCTAAGTGGGTTATCAGATTAAGGGGGGACGAACCTTGTGTCATTAAAATCATTTGTAGACAGTTTGTTCTTATCCTTATGTTTATAAGTTGGACTGTTGTGTCGAGTCGTAAGTCATAGCTTTCCTACGATAGGAAGGAGCATGAAAAAACTCGGACGGAGCGTTATTCAATCGGAACCAGTATAATGAGGCACAACAAGAAGAATCTCAGCAAGTGGGACCGGTGGAACCTGATACAACCGCTAGGATGTTGGAGGTGATCATAAGACTGACCGAACAGAACGTAAATTGGATCACGATGCGAGCTGAGAGGAATAGTAACCCCTTATTCAAACAATTCAAGGATCTAGGCGCAAAGGAGTTCATAGGAACCCTTAGCCCTATAGAAGTAGAAAACTGATTGAAAGATGCCGTGCGTATTCTGGATAGGTTGGGGATAGATGCGGATAATAGGTTTGACCTCGTAACTTTTATGTTTAGGGGAGAAACATGCCACTGGTGGGAAGCCATGGAACGGTTCTTGAAGATGCTAGTGGCAGGAGTTGAACCTCCCGTACCCCAGAGAATCACTTAGGATCATTTTGAGAAAACGTTCGATGTATAGTACATGCCCATAAACTATAAGCATGAGGAAGAGCAGGAATTCATCGACCTGGAACAAAGAAGGATGACTGTGTCAAAATTCGAGATGAAGTTTACAGAGTTGTCACAATATGCCACCCAACTTATACTTGATGAGGAGATAAGGTGTAGAAGGTTCAAGAATGGATTAAGTTTTCGGATTAGGACAAGGATGACGGTTCTCAAGATGAACAACTACGCAAGACGTGTGAAAATAGTGCAATATGAATTGCAATGAGGGCCAGAAGGATCGATAACTCTTTAGTTAAACAATTTAAGAATTTGGGTACCAAGCAGTTTGTGGAAACGGTTAGTCCCGCTGACGCTGAAAATTGCTTGAGCGGCGGAGTACGCATTTTATACAAACTAAGTTGTTCATATGGTAAGTTCTTAAGTATCAATTTATATTCGTTTAACATCTAGACTGTGTAACTCGTATGGAGTTGGTATTCTATTTTCGTTGGGAATCGGTGTGAGTCACAAGGAAGTTGCTTTCGAAAACCTTTTGTGATGTGACCCGTTAGGGAAAATCTCTTTAGATTAGTGCATAAAGTTTGCTTATATAGAGAAGGAATTTTCTCATGGGAATGTGTGGACTCTTTGTATGAGAAGTTGAAGGGTGATATAATTTTATTATTTCTGGTGGAGTTGCGAAGCAGCTTAGTGTGACTACGCGAGAGGAATGAGTGTTTGGATAAGAATAGTAGAAGCGTAAGTGAAACTGTACGAACTAATGGGTATGATTTTTGTAAATTAGCCTTGAGTGAATCGAGTGTCTTGGTAAAATGCGGGTAAGATGAAATAGTTAAAGTGCAAAAGTAGTTTTTGGTTTGGTTGTGTGGCAGAGAATGTGTGAAGGGATTGAATGATGATGGTAAGACATTTTAGAATCAAGAGTTAGTACTGTACAGTTAAAGTATTGTTGCCTGAGTAGTACGTATGTGAAGGAAAGATGCGAATGTATATTGTGGTATGACGAGGGTTGTGTTTGGGTTTGTATGGGTAAGCATACACCTGTGGAGCGTTTGGTCTACGTGATATGTTTAGCCCTAGTGACGCATTAGGTACAAGTGGCAGTATTAGTTTTGATGGTCGTAAGGCTAGAGTGGTCATTAAAAGTGTGTGTAAAGATTGTGTGTTGAAGATAAACGATAGGGAGATGTTGGTAGATTTGACGCCTTTGGTTATATCTGAGTTTAATTTGATTTTTGGGATGGACTGGTTGTCATCCTACAATGCGTCGCTAGACTGTATTAGGAAAAGAGTAATCATTAGGATATCCGGGGAGAAGGAATTCATTTTCCAAGGGGACAAGATAGAACACCTATCCGTATCGTGCCGGCCATTTAGGATTCGAAGATGTTGAAGAAGGGTTGCCAGGGGTTTTTGGCACATGTGATGGACTTAGAGATGGAAGAAAAGAAGCTTTCGGAGGTACCAATGATTTGCGAGTTTCTAGACATTTTTTTTTTCAAATGATTTACCAAGATTTCCCATAAATCGAAAAGTACAGTTTACAGTTAATCTCTACCTAGGCACAGCGCCCATATCTATTTCTCTCTATAAATTGTCACCTGCTGAGTTACTAGAGTTGAAGGAACAATTATAGAAGTTATTAGAAAAAGGATTCATCCGACCTAGTGTCTCATCATGGGGAGCACCTATACTGTTCGTGAAAAAGAAGGACGGAACACTGAGGATGTATATCGACTATCGACAATTGAATATGGTGAACGTTAAGAACAAGTACCCTTTGCCTAGGATAGACGACTTGTTCAACCAGCTATAAGGAGCCAAAGTGTCCTCAAAGATAAACTTGAGGTCAAGATACCATCAATTGAAAGTGTAGAAGTCAATATACCCAAGACTGCCTTTAGGACCTGTTACGAGCATTAGGAGTTTGTGGTGATCCCTTTTGGGATAACGAATGCGCTTGTTATATTTATGGACCTGATGGATCGGGTGTTCAGAAGCTTTCTAGAACAATTTGTAATTGTGTTGGTAAACGATATTCGGTTATATTCTCAGAGTGAAGAGGAACACAGGAAGCATTTGAAGATTCTTTGTAGATCCTGAGAAAGCACAAGTTGTATGTAAAATTCAAAAAGTGTGAGTTTTGGTTGGAT
>JAULJZ010201895.1:0-19590 GCA_032270985.1 Heliamphora pulchella
AAGGTAATCATCACATTGATTAGTTCATCTGTAAATGTGTTGGATAGTTGGTAAGATTCTTCTCAAGAGAAATCTAACATCTTCTATAATGGCTCGGTGTTGAAAATTTGATAGAGTTTCTTCTTTTAAAAGATTGTCTTCTACAATGGCCTAATGTTTTTTCTTCTTTTTTTATACACCATGGTGATTCTTCTATAAATTATTCATAATTTTGCTTCAATGCTTGATTTTGCATTTATTCTGCCAAAGAATTCCATCACCCACCTTTCTATTTTGTCTTTGAACAGCCTTTTAAAACTTGCAATTTTGATCCGCTCTTTAGCTTTAAAAAATTGGCAAAATGACACAAGCAATGAATATAAATAAGAATCTTGTACCTAAAAGATAAAAGGGATTGAAAGAACTCATAAATATAAGATGACTAAGTTTTGGAGGGTGTTTGGCAAAATTTCTTACCACCAGCTTTTAGCTTCGCCTACTAATTTTATTAATAAATTATAATTTTTTTTAAACACTTACAATTTTTACTATAAATTATAATTTTTTTTTTATTTTAACTACAAACTAATATATTTATCAAATATTCACAATTTATATTATAAACTATAATCTAAAAATTAATAATTTTAACAATGCCAAACAACATCTTTAATTTTCCCAACTTTTTTCCATTCACCAACCCATTTAATATCTATTTTTTCAAAACATTGATTTCTATATCCAAACCGTCTAAACTGGTTTTGAATGACCCAAAGGGAAAAGGCCAAAGGCGAAAGGATATGCAGAGTCTTGGAATTGGCGAGCCATTTCTCTACGTCTATCCAAATGGACCAAATACATTAGCTCTTCATCTTTGACCGCACCTTCTCCATTTTGATCCTTCCACGTGCCATGTAAGAGCCATACTACGAATTGAGTTATTATTTCGCCTGGTCAAGTCTTTTTTTTTTAAAGATTTTTACTTAAAAATCTTATAAAAAGTCAATTAATTTGATTTTTTATTAAAATTAATTATATATATTTTATATCTTTTAATCTTTATTTTTATAAAAAAGACCAAACACAAGCTTCATAGTCTCGAAGCACTATATATTATTATTTACGAAATGTTTTTATTTAATTATAGCAAAAAGTACTTTTTATGAAACAATGTGGATTTATTTTTATTGAATGAATAAAAGATAAGAAAATCTAAATTAGTGTATAGTGCACATTTTTATTTGTTAGGAATACCGCGTAGGTAATGCCACACGATATTCTGGAAGTATTGAATAATTTTTTTTACGAATTTTAAATATGAGCTTGTTTGGTATTTAAAATATAATTATATTTTTAATTAAAGTTTATTTGTTTTGTTATTTTTATAAATTTGTTGGTTCAAACAACAGAATATAAAGGTATTTATGGTCTGATTTGATTTGGTTTCAAATTAAATCAAGAATCAATCAGTTTAGAATGATTTGAAGAATTTATAAACCCATGCCTGCATGATATTCAATGTTTCCTCCCCCAAAATGAAACTCTTACATTGTTATTTTATGAGTAAGAAAATCTTTTAAAATCATTATCCTTCCAAAATTCTAAAACTATTTAATTTGAATTTCTCGTTTTTATTGAAATTTAATGCATAGAATCTTGAAACACAATACAATAACTCCGTTAATGTAAAAAAATCTCCATGCATGGAATCTTGAAAGTTGAAACAGCAAGAAAACTTTTTGGTTTTTAAAGTCAAATAATTTAAAAAAATAATTTCATCCATTTGCCAAGAAGTAAGAAAACCAAAAAAAGAACAAAATATGTCAAATAAAAATAATGTAAATCTTAAGACACTGTATTCATACTCCAACCCCATACAAAATTGTAATAATACACTTGATAACTTACTTACTATTAATGCTTACTATATATAATAAATTATAATCAACTATGTTACATTTTTAGCGATTTTCATAAGACAAAATTAACGGAGTATGTTCTGTTGGGTTATTGGGGAGTATTCCGTGAGTTGTAGTACTAGAAGTTGCGGAATTACAACATCTTCAGACAAAGAAATCTACAATCTCATCACTCTAGTTTTCTCAAGTATATGATCACTATGTCATGCACTTTCACATTACGTTGCATTCTTTCATAGGTAAAGACCTCTAGGATATTTTATTGAATAAATCTCTTTTTAAAATCTTTTATTTGAGGCCCGTTAGTTTGTGCTTACCTTCAAGTGGATACCGTCGGATGTGTATTGTTCGATAAACAACGTTGGTAGCTTGCTATGCAGTGCTGGACATGTGATATCCGTTGAATATCACTAAACACTGCTAGTGGTGTAAAGTACCAGGATTTTCTAACATAACATCATTGTGTTTTTATCTAGGTTTTGGAGATACAAAAAGAGGCACATGAGAGGCTAATAGTTATGATCTTTGAATCCCATATTTTCAATCTAGATTTATACTATGTTGATTTAAATTAGTTTTTTTATTCACACCTTCCACACACATTATTTTGACCATCATCATCATTGGTTATAGGAACGGATCCGTTGGATACAGAGATCGAAGCGTGAAACTTTCTGTTGCTATTAAATCAAGAAGGTTGACGGAATTAGATTTACCTACAGTGGACAGCAAGTTTGCAAAAACTTGTAAAGGACTTTCAGAGTTAGGTGTTATGAGTAAAAGTTTGTAATTCCTAAGCATATGAGGTCTTATAACCTCTTATTTTTAATAGTGAAATTTGTTGGTGTGTCGGTTCGTAGTTTTCATCCGGTGGGATATTTTTTTCAAAGAGAGTTTTCACGCAAATCTGGTGTGTTATTATTTTGCTTTTTGTTTGTGATTTATTTGGTTGTGGATTACTGGCTTTATTTTTTCAAACTATATATAGAGAAAGATAATATTGTTCAATTTGAGTAAATAATAATTTTTTTACTGAAATAATTAATTTTAAAAAAAATTTAGCTTAAAAATTTATTAACTAAACCATCTACTTTCAAGTTTTTTAACGAAGAAAAAAAATGAAAAATAAAAATTTAAATTAGTTATCAATCAAAAAATATATATTATTGTTCAATTTATTTTTTGATCGAGTTTTAATAATAGATTTATCTTCAATTATTGTTTAATTTAATTTTTTCATTTGAAAAATTTATATGAAATATAAATAATTCTTGACTAATTAAGTTAAAAAAGTAATTATTAATTTTTAAAATATCTTTAAAAAAAAATCAAAGGTTCAAAAAATACAAACTAAACATACTTTTGAGTCCCCCTAAATCTATTTCGAAAAAATCTTATTTAAAAAAAAAAAAATTGCAATCCGTTTCGTTAACTTGGGCGTGGATAAAGGCATCGGGCTTGTATCCGTAGTTACCACCATGCTGAAGGTTAAAGATCTCCAGGCAAAAGATCTAGCTAGTTTTCCAATTATGAGACTTTAGTTTGCCTTGTGTTCCTTTTCTTTCCATTGTATCCAAAAAAAGAATAAAAGAACTTCTCCCATAGGATTAGTGAAAAGCTTGTTTGTTTAGAATTTAAAATAGAGATTTTGTTCTTAGGGATTATTAATACCTTAAAATAAGAGAATTAACAATACTATGGGGAGATAGCATTATTAATCCTATCATTCCCTCTCCACATATAGAATTATACCAAAATCTTATTCTATATGGTCATGTTTGTTACGAGGGATAGAAAGTCAGAATTAGATTAATAGTCCAGACTAAATTTGTATCTCTTGTTTTGTTTGTGTTTTTTTTGTATTCGAACTAATTATTATATTGGATTTTTAATTCTTCATGTGAGGGATAAGTGTGAGTGGGGGTCATGGAGAGAGAGGTGGTATAGAGAGAGAGAGAGAGAGAAAGAATTGGAGGGAAAAGAAATTAATTTAAATGATAATTTAATTTTATAAATTTATTTTTGTAATATTTTTAGTTTTTTTAATATTTTTTTAATTGACCTTTTTTACGTTTTTATTTGTTTTTTTAATTTAGTGTCTTTGGGATAGTTATTAGTGACTTTTAATTATTTTTATTTTTATTCTAAATTTTTAAGTTTTATATTTTTTACATTTTGTGTTCTATTTTTTGCCTAAATTAGTTAGGATTAAGTTCTAATATCATTTTTTTACTATGCAATTTTTATTAGTAACTTTTAAATTTTTCATTTTGTTGCCACTTTTATTATCCATTTTTGCCTTCTTTATTTTCTTACTTTTTCAATCTTATTTGATTTTTTTATTATTTGATCTTACCTAAGTTTTTTTTTTTAACTTTTTAATCTTATTCATCTTACATTTTATCAATATATACATAATTAAATATTCCATTACAAGGGCAAGATTGTCATTATGCTTATAGTTCGTTTGTCAACCTAACTTTAAACTAGTTTTTTGGCTTTAAGTCATTTTAAGTCAAAAATCAAAAAATTTGTTTGATTGGAAATATAGTGACTTTTAAGCCACTAAAAAATTAAATAAGTTCAATGTAAAATTTCATGGTTACTCTTCAGTCTAAATGAATTAGAGTGTGATTATTTGGTTGGAATTTATATAATTTTATATGTAAAAGGGTAAAATTAAAAATTATTATGAAAAAATCTAAAAAACCTAAAAATAAATTGGCTAAAAGCTATTAGTTGAAAAACGATATTTTTTAACTTTTTTTAGTTTTAAGTCAAAAGTTAAAAAATCGACTTTAAACCGGTAGCTAAACGAAAGCTTAATAATTGTTTTTCTATTTTACGAACCGATAAATTTAAAAATATACTAAGAAAGAGATGCACAATAAAATAAATATTTAATTCTATAACTACTAATAATAGAAAATTTAAATATTTTAATCTATCATTCAATACAAACATAACCTATATTACCACAAAATGCATAGTATTATCAAACTCCGTATAGTTATAAATGTTATCACATAAATGCTTTATGGTGTTTGGCGGGTTCTTGAGGCATGACCAAGACTAGTAATGAGGAGAGGTTACAGTTGACCTGTAACAATCTGCCATAAAATTCTCAGTGAGAGATTTTTGTTGTCAAAGCCACTTATTATTGTGGGTAGTTTTGATTTTTTCATGGAAATTCCCACGGGCTTACTTTCTTTGACTGCCATCTCTCTCTCTCTCTCTCTGGTTTTGCCTCTGGTGCGTGGGGAGACAAAACCCCGCATCTTGTTAAAAAGCTTCCCATTCCAAAAGAGGTTTCAACACCTCAATCTTTGAATTGATAAAAAACGAGCTCGTGTATTTGAAACTTGTAAGCCCTTTTGAATCAAACCCAACTGTTTCGTTTTCCAATTGAAGAAAATTCCAAGACTTGACTAAAAATTTTCCAGTCCACGCCACATACGTGTTTGATGGTCCACTGGACTCTAATATCTTCATTTCCTTCTCTTCTTCTCTTTTTTCTTTCCCCTTTAATCTTTTTGGGTATATAAGGAGGGTTTGGTGGTCTGAGTCAGAGACATCTTGTAAGTGGTAATCTGTCTTTTCAAGTGATTATCTGTTTGGGAGGAAGATAACGAAGAATTTTTAGAAAAACTCTGATCAGGTAAGAGACTTATGTTCTCCAAGCTTCTGATTTTCAGAGGGTTGATTGGTTAGAAATTAATCCATTTTTTTGGGTATATTGTGGTCTTATTGATTTGTGGTGATGGGATTCTGAGATTGATTTCAATCTTGGAGCTGGGTTTGGATTATTGGTGATATAAATTGGAAGATGCTTTACTGGGGGGAAATGATGTTGTTCGGTTTAGCTGAAATTATGAACTTATAGTTTATATTTCAAAAATATGATTATAATTTTAAGTAGAAGTTACAGTATTTGATAGAATTGTAAACTTATAGTTTAAATTAGTAGAATTTGTATTTCTTGATTTAAAATAAGAAGTTCAGTCAAAAGTTATAGACCTACTTGTTTAAATATTTCTAACTTTTTGCGAAGCTAAAAGCTAAAAGCTAAAATTTAAGCGAAAACAAATACCTCCATTGTCTCTAGTATTTTGGTTATTGTTTGGTTATATACCTCAAGTAGCCCATCAAGTAGAGGTAGATCCTGTTATTAGAAAAATCATGGAACCCTGCATTTGTTTGTTAAAATTTCCAAGAATCATAGGTCTCTTTTTGATGTATGTTGAAGTGCATATGCATAGGGGGAAATAGAAAAGTTATTACTCAGTTTTTTCCCCTTTTTGCTGAATTTAATTAGAAAAATCACCATTTTTATGGTAATCTTTAAGAACAAAGTTCATGACATTTTCCTTCAAGGATCTTTATGGATTTGCAAACTTAAATTTTCTCCTAATCAAAATGTGCAGGTGGACACGAGCTTGTCACATATTGGAATCTGTTATGGGCTTATCCCTATCCTTGCTTCCATCTGCCTGGGAAGAAATTGTGAGCCATTGGTTTTTCTTCTTGGCCCGCGACATCAGTTTCGCTTACAAAGGACAAGAAATGACGTTGAGAACAGATGGCTTTAAGCAAACAGATCCCGAAACTGATACTGAGTCTTATGGCTTTGATAAGAAAAGTACTAAGAATTCTATAAACTTGAATAACTGCGAACCCATGAAAGTAATGCTCGAAACAACTCTTTCATTCAAGAATTTAATTCAAGACATAAGGGATTCGGGTTTGAACACCTTGACTGGTGAATTTGACGGGTTAACTGAAAAATCAATGCCCTCATTTTCACTTCCCGAACCAGCAATATTGTTTTCGCCAAGACCTGTTAGTGAGCTTGATGCTGCTGCGGTTAAGCTTCAGAAAGTCTACAAGAGTTACCGTACGCGAAGAAACCTTGCTGATTGTGCGGTTGTGGTTGAAGAGCTATGGTTTGTTTCTTTACCTCCTCTTATCTGGTATTTGCTTGTAATCCCATTTTTTCCCCCTCAAGTTGCTTAGCTGCTTATGTCAAATTGTGTAGGTGGAAAGCATTAGACTTTGCTGCTCTAAAACAGAGCTCTGTGTCATTTTTCAACGTTGAGAAACACGAAACCGCTGTTTCACGATGGGCTAGGGCAAGGACAAGAGCTGCCAAGGTACTCTTTTGATATGTACTGCATTCAACTTCCATCAAAGATTTTGCCCCTCCCCCTCGCCTTTTCTCCCTCTCTAGTAGTAGTTCAGATTATAATATCAACTCCTTATGATTGAAGGTGGGAAAAGGATTGTCCAAGGATGAGAAGGCTCAAAAACTGGCCCTTCAACATTGGCTTGAAGCTGTGAGTCCATTTTTTTAGACACTTTTTATCCTGTTTAAATTTTTATTCGAAGATCATGATATCAGAGTAGTCAAAATGAACTTTGAGCCCACAAGCACTATACATTTGCAGAATTAACAATGATAATAGCATTCTTTTGCACGGCATAAAAACCGTGCACAATCTTATAAAATCTTATTTGGCTTCGCTTTATAAACAAAATTTTCCCGAGTGGAAATGTGACCCGTCAACTAGGAGCTAATCCACTTGATTCAATTACCAATATTGGGTATAGTAGCCCATGCTTGAGAAAAGTCAATGATCTAAACCTTTTTTTTCTCTTTTTGTACAGATTGATCCACGGCATCGGTATGGGCACAATTTGCATCTGTATTACGATATCTGGTTTGATAGTGAGAGTACTCAGCCTTTCTTCTACTGGTGAGTACTCCGTGTTTGCTTAACTATTCCTCTGTTTGGTTGATGAGCAACTTGTTGCAAACAAAAGGGCTTAAAACATAGGTTGGATATGTATACAAAAACAACTTCCAACGTGGTGACAATCTCTTACCTATTCATCTTTGAAATATGAAGGTTGGATGTGGGCAATGGCAAGGAAGTAAACCTCGAGGCCTGCCCAAGGAGCAATCTACAGCGCCAATGCATCAAATACCTAGGACCGGTAAGTTTTGAATCATCTAAGATTTTAACGTATGGGTGGAAGCTGCATGGGTCGATATTCATCTCGTGCTGATACGTGAATAAATGTACATTTCCTTGCGTAAATTGTGCATATGGTGTGCCTATCGACTTTTCAAACAAGGTATGGTGTGTATATCTAATCTATTGCTGTCTTTGCTGGTCCTATTTCAGAAAGAAAGGGAGGCTTATGAAGTAATTGTTGAAAATGGGAAGCTCGTATTCAGACAAAATGGTTTGTATGTAGAAACCACAGAAGATTCAAAGTGGATTTTTGTCCTAAGCACATCTAGGAATTTGTATGTCGGGCAGAAGAAGAAAGGCACATTTCAGCATTCGAGTTTTCTTTCTGGTGGGGCCACCACGGCAGCTGGAAGATTAGTCGCCCATGGTGGAATTCTTGAGGTACTCATTTGAAAACATGCATTTATACTTCCATCTACTGTAGTTTTGGTATTTTGCATTTCTAAATACATCTTTTCATACTTTTCGTTTCCAGGCTATATGGCCATACAGTGGTCACTATCACCCAACCGAAGAGAACTTCCAGGAATTCATTAGCTTCCTCGAAGAGCACCATGTAGACCTCACTAACGTTAAGGTAGATGTTCTGAACCTGTATGTGGTTGTTTGTACAAATTTGTTGGCATGTGCACATTATGTATATACATTTTTCGAATGTATATTTGAGTTGTTTGGATGTTTATAATATAACTACTTGCATTTGGTCTAGGCTTTTTTAGGAGCTGTTTTTCCATTCATTTTTCTGCACTTTTTTTTTTTAGTATTTGGTACAAATATTTTACTTTTTGGACTTCTTGTGACGAGAGAAATCTAAAAAGTATACTCGTTTTGGTTAAAATTGAAAAAAGTTCACTAAAAATGAAAAAGCCACTAAAAAACTACAATGTGACCTTTTTTTTGTTCAAATTTTTTTACTTTTTTAATTTTTCACGACGAGAGATATCAAAAAAGTATACTCATTTGAACTAATGTTGAAAACATTTCGCTAAAAATGGAAAAAAATAGTATAAAAAAAGTTAGTCCAAACGAAAGCTAATATCTATGTAATCTGTTTCTGCTTATGTGATTTTATGAGCAACCTCTAAAGATAAGTCCCTTCTAGGCCAAAACAAATATTGATGACTATTTTCCTTTTTCATACAGAGGTGTGCAATTGATGATGACTATCCTTCATTTAAGGATGCTAGTGAGGAACCAAAGCCTGAGCTGGTATCAAGTCTTACTAAGAAAGCACAATCTGAAGATACAAACACATCTGAAGTTGATGTTTCGGCCGAGGAAACAGCAATTACAACCGATCACCATGAGGATATGGACCTCGACGACGCCCATGTGGAACCGGCAGTGTTTGACTTGGCCAAGCGCTTGTCGTGTAAGTGGACTACAGGAACCGGTCCTCGCATTGGTTGTGTCCGGGACTATCCAACCGAGCTACAATTCCGAGCACTCGAGCAAGTTAACCTGTCGCCCCGAGTTACTTCACCCTTTGGCAATTACGGTCCAATCCCTTCTCCACGTCCGAGCCCAAAGGTTCGGCTTTCTCCCAGACTAGCTTATATGGGACTCCCGAGTCCTAGGACCGCCATTCCCGCTACTGCTATGTAAGACAGTTTTCAAAGTGGGAGCCCTGGATGGATCAACGGCAGCAGAAGTCAGAGGCAACAATGCCTGCTATGAGACTTTTGCAGCATATGGTAGAGAATGAAGAAGGGACTAACTTTATTTTTTCATTATTTTGTAGATGCCTTACTTTGTTTGATTCTATGTGTACACACACAACTCTAGCTCCATTTTCTGTTGGGAGTCGTTGATTGATTCGTTGTTGTAAACAAAATTCAAGTTAGTAATTTTGGATGTGGAAAAAATTTAGTTCGCTTTTGAAAATTCTTTCATGTCTTTCAAGTCTTTCAAAAGGCAATTTTTGAATTTTTGGTTTTTCCACTAATGAAAATGATATTAGGAGAAGAAAATATTGATGTTGCTCGTCGAGCGCTAGCATTTGGAGTAGGTTTGGAATAAGCGTGCTCGAGCTCCCATTAGACACACATTGAGCACAATTTTATATCACAACTATCACATTCAAAAATAACAAAAAAAAAAAATCTAGGATTTATGCATAAAATTCATTTTTTCCATAACTTTCTTAAGAACATAAAACATTATTCACATAGAAATTCATAAAACCTACAAAAACCTAAAAGGAGAAGGTTCAAATTCGTTCAAATAAAAATCCGATCAACAGAAAATGAAGCTCAGATCAATTTCTGTTGGATATGACCTTTTAAGATTTTAGGATTTTATCCTACAAAATGAGGAGAGAAGGAGAAGCAAAGAGGGAGAAAATTATATCTATTGGATCAGAAAAAAGGAAGGGGAGAGAGAGATAGAGAGAGAGAGAATAAAATGAAAAACAAGGAAAAGTTTAAAGATAGTGCATTTTTTGGCTATATGAACTCTTGCACACTCAAGTGCATTGAGTTTCATGTCAAAGTGTTGGTATAGCCCCATTATATTTATATTTGTGAGTGTATAGTGATTCATACGGTTTAGCTAAATTAATGAAAAAAAGAAGTGACTGACTCAAAAAAAGGGAGGAGAGGTTATTTTCTTTCGGGAGAATATTTTGGGTATTTTAGTTTTTTTTTATAAAAAATTTATCAATTCATGCACCATTTTACCCCGTGCAAATAAATTAATGCCATTCTCTCGTGAAATAAGAAGTTCTTAGTATTGGGATTTGAGTACTTATTCCTGATGACAAATAAAAGCACATTTATGTATGTACTAAAAAAAATCACACTAAGATTTACGTGATTTGACATAACTTGCCTACGTTTTACGGGAGTGAGAAATAATTTCACTATAACTGTAGAGTGTACAATTGCGAGACCAAAAATGCTCAAAAACTCGACATTCATAATTTGAATCCTAAAACAAACTCTGTTTCCCCACTTAAAAGGTTACTTTCGTGCCTCTGATAGTTTTCTATCTCTATCTACATCTTTATCCCCTTTTGATTTACTTTTCAGACAATAACTAGAATTATAGAGTCATATTTATAGGCAAATCATAAAATTTTAGCCTCAATATAATTATAAAACATACATGTATTAGACTTTTTATGAACTTATAACTCAAACTCAATTCAAATATATATAAATAAAATATTAATTATATAAATTTACAAAATACACGGCATACACCCAACACATAAACGATTTTAATCAATTACCCGAGTTCTGTCCACACCAGTCTAAACACCTCAGCCTGGTCAACTATCAACATTGTCAAAATAAAACATGCACTTCTATTTTATACAAAAATGATTACATAGAAAAGTATTATAAGAAATTATAAGAAAGGCAAAGCCAATTCAAGTCTTTACATGCCACCAATGCACTTTACACTCCATTCTGTTTTTTATTTTATTTGCGGTAGTCAACTACTGTACCTTTGATCAGTCTGAAGCCACCCTCCACCTAGTAACTCTAGTTTTTTAGTTTTTGATTAAAAATGTAAAAAAGTCAATATGACTTATTTGGTAAAAAAAAAAAAAGTTTTAGAGTTAAAAATTCAAATTAAAATACCAATTTCTAGAATATTCTGTTCAAATTTCTATCACTTTTAAAATAGAATAATACCCATTATCGTAACTTATTTACTACAACCACTAATTACGTATAATTTTTAATATTAAATATATAGAAAGACAAAATCACCTAATTTGAACAAAAAGCAAAATACTAGCTTTTTATCCAAACAATAAACTTCAAAAAAATTAACTTAAAAGATAAGTTACCGAACAACCTACTTTGAACCATATTTAATTTTTTGGCTAAAAATACAATAAAACAAAAAAACAAAAAAAACTAACTTTTAAACTAATTATTAATTGAATCCTGAATCTTTTAGCGACGTTAAAAGAAAAAAAATCTAATTATATTTCATATTTTATTTCATAGACATAATTTTAGTAAACTCTGCGTAAGCTCTACATCAAGTGTTAGCATGGAGCCCACCAAATTTATATCATTTATAAAATAAAATATAAGATATAATGTAAGGTGTATATAACGTTGCCTTAACAAAAAATGCCTCGGGTTGACTTTGAAAAAATAAGGCACATATCATGCAAATAACATATAATTTCTGTCAATTTGCCAAACCGCCCGAATGGAAGGTTGACATTTGAATTTAAACAAAGAAATAAAGATTCAACTAATTAAAAGGTGAATAAAACTAGTGTACTATTTTTGTACTTTTAATTAATTAGCTGAATCAATTGAATTCAAACGAAGATATAAGGATTCAACTATTACAAAATAAAAAAGGTTAATAAAACTAGTGTACTATATATCTACGTACTTTTAATTAATTAACTATATCAAAGGTTTGACATTTGAATTTTAACAAAAATATAAGAATTCAACTATTAGAGCATCTTCAATGGTCTTGCCATCTGCGCCTTCTTCCTTAATTTGGTGAGAATTTTGCAAAACATCAGCTTCAATGCTCTCGCCATCATCTTTCCCATTTTAACTTTGACAGAAATAGTTCTTTATTTCTGGCGAGTATTGTAAAAATCTGGAGAGCCTCTCAACAGTTATTTTTTTGAAAATCTCTGTATACAACGGCTTCAAACAATAATTTGTGCTTAAATTCTCAAAGAAAATCCTTTATAAAGCTATGGATTTGATTATCTATTTTAGATACATCTTTAATTATTGATATTTCTAGATTTCTCGACATCTCTCTTCGGCTATTTTTGGTGAAATTTGTCAATTTCTTGGTTCTTTGGTGAGATTTGCTGAAATTTTCACTCAATTTGTTGGTTTGATGATAGCAATTTGAGATTTGCTAATTTTTTTAGATGTTCTTTACACACACACACACACACATGAATGTACTGTTCAGTTGAATGTGAAGAAAAATTATTTTTATGGTAGACCGATCGATCGATGGTGAGACCGATCGATCGATGGTGAGATCGATCGATTCGCCTATGCGAGGATTGCTTGTTATAAGCTGCTAGGGTTGCAGCAGCCACTAGTGTTGTGTTATTTTTCTTTATAATATTTTGTATTCCTCTCCCAAGAACTCTTTTTTCCTTGTAACCGTTAATCATAATAGAGAAGTGTGTAATCCCGTAAACGTAAGCACAACTTTTCGAATCACGTAAATCTTATGTTTGTGTGAGATTGACTCTTTTTCTCCCATTTTCGTTATTATTCCATGGTTTGTGTGATTGTTGTTGATTTTAGGAGATATTAATGATCGCGTTCTAATCCCCAACAATTGGTATAAGAACTCTGGGTCAGGAGGTTGAAGAACACACATGGCAAAAAAGACAGATCGATAGGAATCAAGAAGTTCGATGGTTCGAACTTCGGTTATTGGAGGATGCAGATAGAAGACTATCTGTATGGAAAGAAGCTACACTTGCCACTCTTGGGATCCAAACCAGAGGGCATGAAGGATGAGGATTGGGCGTTGCTTGACAGGCTGGTGCTGGGGGTTATTGGATTGACGATGTCTCGGGCAGTGGCACACAACGTAATCAAGGAAAAGACTACAGCAGACATAATGGCGGCC
This sequence comes from Heliamphora pulchella, assembly GCA_032270985.1. Taxonomy (NCBI): domain Eukaryota; kingdom Viridiplantae; phylum Streptophyta; class Magnoliopsida; order Ericales; family Sarraceniaceae; genus Heliamphora; species Heliamphora pulchella. The sequence continues at coordinate 13,526 of JAULJZ010201895.1, forward strand.
CTGTCAAGCATGTATGAGACGCCGTCAGTGAACAATAAGGTACATCTTAAGAAGAAGTTATTCAATCTTAAGATGGCTGAAGGTACGCCCATTGCACAACACTTTAATGAGTTTAATACCATCACGAATCAGTTATTTTCAGTAGATATTAGCTTTGATGATAAAGTTAAGGCTTTGATCGTATTAGCCTCGTTACCAAATAGTTGAGAAGATATGAGAACAGCAGTAAGTAATTCTACCAAAAAGAATAAACTGAAATATGATGGTGTCAGAGATCTGATATTGAGCAAGGAGGTTCACAGAAGAGATTCGGGTGAGGTATTCAATTCTGGGTCGAATGCTGGTACAGCTTAAATGTTGAAGCACATGGTAGAGGTAATGACAGGAATCAGAACATGGACAGATCTAAGTCTAGAAGAGGCAGAAGCAAGTCCAGGTCGAGACGACAGACTGAATGCTAGAGTTGTGGCAAGACTGGCCATATCAATAAGAACTGTAGGGAGTAGAAGAAGAAGGCTGACGGTGAGTCAGCCAATGTTATGACAGAGAATGCCCAGGATGTCTTGCTCCTATCGGTTGATAGCCCCATTGATTCTTGGGTGTTGGATTTAGGAGCATCTTTTCACACGACGGTACACCAGAAAATAATAGAAAACTATGTTATCGGTAACTTCGACAAGGTATATTTGGCAGACAGAGAGGTTTTAGACATCGTTAGTACAGGCGATATCAGAATCAGAGTGCCGAACGGGTCAGTGTGGCAGATACAGAAGGTACGATATGTACCAAAACTGATGAGAAATTTAATTTCAGTTGGACAATTAGATGATGAAGGTCATTCAGTGACGTTTGTTGATGGCACATGAAAAGTCACCAAAGGAGCTATGGTGGTGGCTCGAGGAACGAAGACAAGTATCCTGTACATGACTACTAGTATAAGAGATACAGTGGCATTGGCTAATAGCAGTTCAAACACATGCTTATGGCATCAGAGGTTGGGGTACATGAGCGAGAAAATGATGAAAATTTTGTAGTCGAAGGGTTAGCTGCCGGGTTTAAAGTTTGTAGAATTTGATTTGTGTGAAGGTTGCATTTTTGGGAAGCAGAAAAAGGTTAGCTTTCTGAAAAGCAGCAGGACACCAAAGTCAGATAGGCTAGAGTTGGTACACACAGATCTGTAGGGTCTTTCCCCAGTTACATATGTTGGAGGCTCGCGGTATTATGTGACAGTATGGGTCCATTTTCTGAAGCACAAGTCTGATGTGTTTTAAACTTTTAAGAAGTGAAAGGCCCCAGTTGAGATTGACACCGGATTAAAGCTGAAGTATCTGAGGTCAGATAATGAAGGTGAATACACAGATAAAAAATTTAAGATTTTTTGCGCAGCTAGTGGAATCAGGTGGGAAAAGACAATTCCACAAACGCCACAGCAGAATGGCATGGCTGAGCGGATGAATCGAACACTAAATAAGAGAGCCAGAAGCATCAGACTGCATTTTGGGCTATCCTACTGCTTTTTGGCTGATGCAGTGAACACAGCAGTCTACCTTCTGAAACTGGGACCGTCAGTACAGTTGGGATTCAAAATTCCAAAGAAGATCTATAGCAGAAAAGAGGTGAATTTATATTTTTTGAAAGTGTTTGGTTGCACGTCATATGTTTGTGTTGATTCTGATGCTAGAAGTAAGTTGCAACTAAAGTCTAGGAAATGTTATTTCATTGGTTATGGAGATGATGAGTTTGGCTACCGATTTTGGGATGACAAAAATCGAAGATCATCAGAAGCAGGAATGTAGTTTTTAATGAACAGGTGTTGTACAACGATAGGTCAAAAGTAGAGTCAGATAGTGCATTTTCAGAGACAAAAAAATTCGAGTTCATTAACTTAGATGACATTTCTGAAGAAGCCAAACAGAATGGGAATGAGGAAGACAAGAAGAACGTGAACCCACAGATGGAATACAGTACACCAGTGACAATAGTCAGGAGGTCTTCTAGGAGCATCATACCGCCACAGAGGTTTTCACCGTCCATGTTCTACATTTTGCTTACTGACAGTGGTGAGCCAAGAAATTATGCAGAAGCCTTGCAGACCGAGAGTTCGATGAAGTAAGAGTCAGCAATGAAAGATGAGATAGCGTCTTTTCTGGCAAACTAAACATTGTAGCTAACTAGATTGCCAGCTGGAAAGAAGGCTTTGCACAACGAGTGGGTATACAGAGTGAAGGAAGAACATGATGGTAGTAGGTGTTACAAGGTAAGGTTGGTTGTCAAGGGATTTCAATAGAAGAAAGGAGTTGACTTCACTGAAATTTTTTCCCCAGTTGTGAAGTCGACAACGATCAGAACAGTACTGCGAATTATAGCTACAGAGGATCTATTTTTAGAGCAATTGGATGTCAAGACTGCGTTCATTCACGATGAATTGAAAGAAGATATCTACATGAGATGGCCTGAGAATTTGCAGTGAAAGGCAAGAAAGACATAGTCTACAAATTGAAAAAAAGCTTGTATGGTCTGAAATAAGCTATAAGGCAGTAGTATAAGAAGTTTGATAGGTTCATACAGAGTACCGGGTTTACCAGGCTTGAGGCAGATCATTACTGTTACGTCAAGAGTTGTGACAGTTCATATATCATTTTGTTGTTGTACGTAGATGATATGGTCGTTGCTGGGCTATGCATCGATGACATCAATAAGTTGAAGAATCAGCTTTCAAAGCAATTTGCCATGAAGAATTTGGGAGCTGCCAAGCAAATTCTTGGGATGTGGATAGTTAGAGACAGAACTGCAAGGACCGTGAGACTATCTCAGGTAGAGTATGTGAAGAAAATACTGAGCATATTTAATATAGATAGTGTAAAACCTGTCAGTACGCCTTTAGCTAGTCATTTTAGACTAACTATGTAACGACCCGAGCTTTTAAGATTTTTTTTAATAATGTTTAATAAATAATAATAAATAAAAATTAATCGTTTTGTTGTGGAGTATATAATTCATGGCTAATGGTGATAGTTTATTATAATAATAAACTTAAGTAAATTTGATTTTAAATCAAACTAAAAATTTAAGTTTAAATAATAAGAGTATAATAAGTTTTATATTTACGTTAAGTTTAAGTTTAAAAATAATTATAATAATAATAATAAATAATTTAATAGTATAATGACTTTTTTTTAGAAGGCAATAATCTTTTTAGGAAAGAAATAACTTTTAAAAGGCTTCAATTTTTTTTTGGAAGGCAAAGCAATTAAGAAAAAAATGAATAAAATAATTATATTTATATATATAGAATCTTTATCTCTCTCTCTCTCTCTCTCTCTCTCTCTCTATATATATATATATATATATATATATATATACACACACACACACACACACACACACACACGTGTCATTAGGGATGGAGGAGTAACAGCGCCGCATAGTAGCTTAGGTTTAGAAAATTATCATAACAGTGCGTCGCTGGAAGAGATTCGGGGAGAAAAATCAGCCTGCGTTTTCGCACGAATCAAGGGCTAAACGAAGTCGAATAATCGTGATTTTTTTGAAAGCATACTCATGGCATCGTATTTTTTATAATCAATGGTTTAGTTTTTCAACTGATAAGATCTAAACCTGTGTTTATTTTATTTATCGTTACAAATAATATTCTATTATTTTGCCGTCCCGTTTTTTTTTCTCGTTCTCCAACTGTTCTTCGTTTTTTTTTTTTGAAAGGGAGCTGAGAATATGCCTATGGGTTTGTAGGATTAAGAAAGAGTTTAAACCATTCGTCTCAAACCGAAGCCGTTATCATCGTGCTGTCGTAGAAAATCGAAAAAGGTAACCGAAATCACTAGTTTCGTAACGCATCGGTATTTATTCACTTCTTTTGATATTTAGTTTCAATTAGTTACTGTATGTTAATATGTATGATGAATATTCTGATATTAAGGGATTATTTTTAATATAAATAATTAATCAAAAATCGAAAAAAAAATATAACCGAATCACTTGTTTGCGTCGTTTTAATATTTAATTACTTCAATGAATCATATGATCATATAATTGTTAGATTTTTTTTAATATTTATGATAAATATTCTAAAATTAAGAGAGTTCATTTCATTAAAAAAATAATTAATCAATTAGTCAAATTTTAATCGGGTTTTCACAGAAAAAGTTAAATTATTATTATTATTTTTTTTAAAAAAAGTGTTTTAAATCGTTTAAACAAAATTAAACTAAGAAGGAGAGGCAGACCCCGCCAATACTTGGATCCATGAGAAGATATGGAACCTGAAGTGTTCGAAGGACAGAGAGAACCGCCACTGATACCATGAAACGGGGACTTTAATTTTCTACTCCAGACCCTCGTTGTTGCAATAAGGAATCCACATCTTGCACCTGCTCAAGCACAACGAATTCGAACCGACAGGATGACTTTGTTTTCTGATTTTCATCGACAACAACCCCCGACATTCAGTGGAGGAACCAGTCCCCAAGAGGTAGAGAGTTGGCTGAATCAGGTGAAAAAGATGTTAGAGATCATGACCATCAGGGATGAAGCCGATCGAGTAGCCCTGACCACTTATCAGTTAGAGGGAGAAGCTGACCACTGGTGGAATTCGATAAGAAATTCCCACCATGTGGCTACCATGTAGCAGTTTGAGAAGTTATTCCTCCAGAAATACTTCCCAGATGCACTGAGACAGGAGATGATACGAAGTTTTTTGGAGCTGAAATAGGCACGGATGATAGTAGTGGAATATACTTCCAAGTCCGAAGAGTTAGGCCGTTATGCTGGGGCCATTATTTCAAATGAAGCGTCTAAGGCCAGAAAGTTTGAGTGGGTCTTGGAGCCCCTGATTCGTGGCAGAGTTATGAGCGCAAGCCTTCCTACCTATGTTGAGGTGGTTGACACCGCCCTGCTGATGGAGAAAGAGGTTCTTGATACGAAGAAAGTGTTCCAGGCCAGAGCTGGATCGTCAAAGGGAGGCCCTATCCGTAATAACAATTGGGGCCAACCAGTCACTTCCAAGCCGTACAAACCACCGAATCAGAATGAACTCAGAGTTTATCCATGCTTCACTTGTGGTCAAGAAGGCCATCAAAAGTTTGAATACCTACATAATCAAGGACATGGGAACTAGCAACCACAGCGGCCTCTACAGCAACAACAGCCACAAAATTAGTAGCAGCAAAGGACTCAGAACCCAGGTTCAGTGGCTAACTAGAACAATAATGGCAATCAAAAGGGAGCTTAGAACGGGGGAAACAAAAATGATAATCAGGGTGGCAGAATCTTTTCTCTTCAAGGTGATGAGACCGACGATAATCAGGTCATCTAAGGTATGTTTGTTCTTTTTAGTACCTTGGTAAAAGTGCTTTTCGATACTGGTGTATTGCATTCTTTCATTTCTACATCTTGCATGAAAACTCTCAGCATAGAACCAAAAAGTTTAAAGCAAGTGTTGAAGATTATTTCACCGTTTGGAAGCCTACAGTGTATAAAGACTGTATGTAATTCTTGTGTGTTGAGAATCTCTAGGTTTAGTCTGCTTTGTGATCTATGAGTGATGGACTTCAGAGGCTTTGATATAATCCTCGGCATGGACTGGCTGTCAGCACACCGAGCAGTAATTGATTGTTATTATAAAAGATTTCGTGTATGCGCCAAAAATGGAACCTTTTGTAAGATTTAGGGAGATAGAAAGGAGTCTCTAATTACACAGGAAAACAAAACTATTAGATTCGCTAGTCCTATCGCCAACCTGACAATTAGAGATGACTCACCAAAGAAGGACCTTCCATAGATTGTTGAGGAGTTTGTCGATGTTTTTTCTGATGAATTGCCGGGGTTACTCCCTAAGAGGGATGTGGAGTTCTCAATTGAGCTGCAGCCTGGCACTACATCAATCTCAATCCCTCCGCACAGAATGGCACCAGCAGAGTTACGAGAATTAAAGGATCAGTTGCAAGAGTTGGGAGAGAAGGGGTTTGTTAACCCAAGTGCTTCTTTAATTAATTTTGATGATTTTAATAATTCATTTCCTATAAATAAATGTCTTTAAATTGGATAAT